>KN891653.1:11094-23950 GCA_000934455.1 Apostichopus parvimensis
TACTACTGAAATTAAATAGTTACTATGATTCAGTGTTTACAAAACCAGTATAGATATTCACTTAAGTAAATGTGTAGCCAGATGTACAATTGTTAATAATTTACTTCTAGACTGTAAACGATAGGGTACACTCTTTTTTTCCCTTCTCATGAAAAAACAGAGCTTTCATGGGCACTTCCACTAACCTACCATACCTACTCCTTGCATTGTTTTGAAATGGTGCCTGGGATTGTATTTAGCCAAAGTCAACTGACCTTTGATATGCAAATTATGCTGAGTTTATGTACTGCACACAGCACACTTGATATTAAAGTATTCTACAGTAGGCCTTAATTGTCCATTGTCACAAGTCATGGCTCAAGCCACTCATTCTCCAAAATGAAGAAATTCTAAAAATGTGTGACATGAAGATTGCACACTGAATGGAGTCCGGCAAAATACTGGTACCAGAGACTTAACTTGAACTCAATTCACTCAAAATAAAGTGACTTGTTACAACTCGGCTGGATTTCCATGACAACCAGCTGCTATCAGCAGCAAATAAGGAAAGGGTTTCTTTTTCTCATTCTTCCTCCACAACCCTCCCTTTTTTTCTGTTTTTTTTTGCTTAACGGTTTGAAAAACTACTGTAGCATTCAGTTTAAGATGTCTTACTATGTAACAGACCTTATATTTTCTTCATCTTGCAGGGAGAAACTAGAGAAATGGAAGACAGAGAAGAAAAAGAGGCAGACCTCAATGAAAGCTTCCACGAAGAAACCATTTAAAGTCGGATCTACTTCAACGCAACAAAATAAAGGCAAAGTTCCTTCCAAAGCCAGCGAGAAGATGAAATTACTTGTTGAGTCAAATCTCAAGACTAGCTGGAGTTATAACACATCACCGAGACATCTGAACTACAGGAAGTCTTTAGCTTCTGCCAGGAGAACTCCCCAACAGAATGACAAGAGAATGAATGGAAAAGAGAATCGGAAATCTGTGAGGAAGAGTACTAATCGAAGAGAAACACTGACTCTGTCCACTGGTAAAGTAAAGTTGGACTCTAGATCAAAAAGGGACTCCAAAATTGTTTCTCAAGAAGTAAGCAAACACGATACCAGCAATGCTAGAAGAGAAACGTTGACCCTGTCAACTGGAAAGCTAAACACTCAACAAGAGGAACGCGAGAGAGACTTGAAAGATGAGGATGAGGAAAATGACTTGAGACGGGAATTACAGGTGAAGAGGAGAGCTGCTAAGAAGAGATCTGCTAACACTTTAGGAGGAGAGCAAAGTGGAAAGAAGATGAACTCAGTTGCAGAGAGGAAGGACAGGAGGATGATGAGGGAAAGACCCTGGAGACAGTCAAAGGTAACAACAAATGGAGGCCTTGGAGAGCAAAGAAAATTGAGAGCTGAGAGCCATAAATGGTTACACAAGACTAGTCTTGCTAAACCAAGTGTTCACGAAGGACCTACTTCTCAGGAAGGAACACAGGAAAGCATGAGGTATGTTTTGCTTGTTATCAATTCAGCTCACAATCATTTGTTCTTTGAACTGAGTTTGGAATTTGTAGATAAAGGCTTAATTCAACTTACCATTGAAGTGATTTGTGTTACCCTGGGTTATACAGCAGTCTGCTGATTCATAGATTATGTTATACATTACAGCATTTCATTATATTATTCAGCATTTCATGACAAAATCCCTGCTTTTATTAAATAATTTGTGTAGGGATATGACCTCTTCTTTCCTTTGCAGAGACAAACTTGAACAATGGTTGATAGCTAAAGGAAAAACTCCTAAGAGGGCAGCCAAATTTATGAAAACTCCCAAAGGGACTACCAGATCAAGGATGAGCCTGGAGGAAGAAGCAACATCTCTCGACAATGTACTAACAGTTGATGAAGCTATGGATGCCTGCAAGAACCTTCTCAATGAGGTAATGTAACCTAACCCTTAAATAGGATCTTTATGTGTTTGACCGATCTTCCAATGATCAGTTGGAAGAGGAAAACAAAGTGAATCATGACTCATTACACACAACCTTAAACAATAAAACCCACATATTATCCAATAATAAAACAAAGTAATTCATGGTCCATATATACAACCAAATACAATAAAACCCATATATTACCAATAATAAAACCAAGTAATTCACGACTCTGTACATACAACCGAATACAATAAAACCCATATATTACCAATAATAAAACCAAGTAATTCGCAACTCTGTACATACAACCGAATACAATAAAACCCATATATTACCAATAATAAAACCAAGTAATTCACGACTCTGTACATACAACCGATTACAATAAAACACACCAATTACCAATACTAAAGCCAAGTAAGTCATGACTCCGTACACAAAACCGATCACAATAAAACACACAAGTTACCAATACTAAAACCAAGTAAGTCATGACTCCGTACACAAAACTGAATGCAATAAAACCCACATATTTCCAATAATAAAACCAAGTACTTAATGACTCAGTACATACAACCAAATGCAATGAAACCCACATATTACCAATATTTATTTTAAACCAAGTAAGTCGTGACTCATTACACACAACCAAATACAATAAAACACACATATTACCAATAATATAACCATTGTTGTAGGAGTTTTAGAAAATCAGTAACATATGGCATTTCGATTGATGAGATATGAAAATTTTAACTTGCTAAGTGGGAATGTTATCTCACCAATGGCAAGGAGACTTACACTTTGATCGAGTGTCTTAACAAGCTTGGCTTTACTGTAATGCCAAATATGTTATGAAAAGACACCATGCAGTACAAGTGTCACATGGTGAATAATGTTTACAGAGTATGGGGACTGCAATCTGATTGTTTAAATTGCAAATTTAAACAATATTCGGAGCTTAACCTGTTTCCTTACAAAAAGCAGCTCAAGAGAATAACTATAAACATGACATTACTTAATTTTTAAGGTTTTACCCTGGTTTTTTCCTCTCAGATCAAGGCCTTTTTGTTTTGATTGTCCAAACAGCCAATTTTTTGTCAACAAAATGTAGCAAAATAACAATGACCACTATGTACACTGTATGAGAGATGTGTAGGTGTGGTGAGTAGAACACCAATATGTACACTGTAGGAGAGATGTGTAGGTTTGGTGAATAGAATACCAATATGTATACTGTAGGAGAGATGTGTAGGTTTGGTGAATAGAAACACCAATTTGTACACTGTAGGAGAGATGTGTCGGTTTGGTGAATAGAACACCAATATGTACACTGTAGGAGAGTTGTGTAGGTTTGGTGAATAGAACACCAATATGTACACTGTAGGAAAGATGTGAGGGTTTGGTGAATAGAACACCAATATGTACACTGTAGGAGAGATGTGTAGGTTTGGTGATATAGAACACCAATATGTACACTGTAGGAGAGATGTGTAGGTTTGGTGAATAGAACATCAACTTTGGGGGTGATACCAATTTATCAATTACCAATTTTGGGGTATTTAGTTACCAAGCAAACTGAATTTGATGTTAAACACCTATTCAACCTACAGACGCCCTGAGTATATGCCTTTCATTTTCGTGATGTTGGACAGTACAGTGTGTATGTATGTTTTTAGGTTTGCAGGCCTGCATATCTATGTATTACATACAACTGTGATATTTCCTGAACATCAACATTGGTTTTTGTACTTCACAGGGTTGTCCAGCAGAATATCTATTTGATTGGCTATTGAATATAGAGACTAAACTACCCTACTTGAGTGATATGGAATCCTTTCTGGAATGTAGGAAAACAGTACAAGAAGCCTTCAATGGACAAAGCATTGATGAAATTATTCCAGAGGTGATCCAACATATTTCATATCAAGGGGTAAAGATTTAGTAAAAAAAACTACATTCTTGCAGTTTGGAGTATATAAGCAAATTTTATATAGAAAATATTAGTAAATGATTCAGCTCATGTGCAAGAAACATTCATCAATTTGATAGCATAAAGTGCTTATTTTTAACTCAAGTAAAATACTAGCATATTGCTTAGTACTCTAAATGCTGATAATGTGAGAAAAGTTCCAGTCCAGCCTGGCAATTAATGTTCAAATTAGTGTACATATATCAGTGTTGTGAGTTATAACTTTGGTGTCAAAGCCACTCTGATTTTATGAAACATCTTTTAGTGACATTTCTGTCATTCCACTGTCATGCTGTAAAAACAAACAGCTCCTTCAGGAAAACACAAATTTTGACTATTGCTTTTTTTTGATAATATTAGCGAATGAAATTCCATAACAATACAGTTTATTAGCTGAAGAGATCAAGTTTTATTAAGTTTAAAGGCATTGAAGACTCGCCCCAAACCGCGTGCCGCGCTCTGAAAAAGTTAACTTTCTGTTGCTTACAAGTGAAGTTTTCTGCTTGTCGCTGCAAAATGCAGACAGTAATGAAACGTGATACCTTGTTATCTTTAGCTGGACCTGAGATGTCCATCGCTGTATCGTTTGCACACTTTGTTGTTGGTATTGACCGCAGCTGTATGTACTGACTGTACACTAGTGTCTAATTAACGAAGGTAGCAAGCTGTGTGCGTATTTTCTGGAATCGATGGTGGTGTCTAACACTTCTGTTACACCTCATTCGAAACTAGGTCAGATTAACGGCATTAGACGTTCCTTTTGCGCGAGTCTTCACACCCTTTCAGAAATTTTTATGAATGTAACCTTACAAACTATTGTTTACTGAAAACCTGACTATTTTGACAAGAATATTGAAACTGATTCAACTGAATATATTCAAAGTAAAAGATGAAATGAACTTAAGGAAGTAGTTAAAGTATGGAATTTAAAACTAATCTTCTTTTGACAAAAGAAGAGGTAAATGAGTGTTTCTAACTCTTAGCAGTAGGTAAGTGTAAGTGAGTGATATTAAGTTCATTAGGTCATAATGATTTAATCAGTATTGCATCTAATGACAAGTTCTTGCCAAGTGAATTGTTTTGCAACCAGCAAAGTTTGGAGTATATCTCAACATAGTGATCAACCATCTCTTCACTGTGCAGGTACTAAGGTTGATTGACAACATTAATTGCTAGACTTGTTCACAGTTTTGACATTCACAGAAACTGTTTTTGTATGTTGAAGTTTACAGGTTTTTTTTCTTTTTCAGTTCAGTAACCCTTTTCCAAAGGCATCATTTATTTTATTATTTAAGATACTTTTTCATGTATTTTGTTGTTTTTATCAGGCTCTTATGGATGAGACACAAGAGGTTTCTGTAGAAACTGTTCCTCCAGCTACACCCACTCCACGTAAATCAAGAAGATCATGCTTTCAATTGCTCAGTCCTTTGGGAGAACTAGAAGAATCTTCAGCAGTGAAGTACCAAGTCAGGGATGCTACACCATACTTCAAAAGGTACTGTACACAGTGGCAGAACCATTGGTTACGGCCAAGTTGTGTTATCAACCACAGCATTATTGAATACTTATGTCAAGAGAATCACTGCATAGCAGCATTATTGCAAACTTAGGTCAAGAGAAATACTGCATAGCAGCATTATGGAATACTTAGGTCAAGAGAAATACTGCATAGCAGCATTATTGCAAACTTAGGTTAAGAGAATCACTGCATAGCAGCATTATTGACTTAGGTCAAGAGAAATACTGCATAGCAGCATTATGGAATACTTAGGTCAAGAGAAATACTGCATAGCAACATTATGGAATACTAAGGTCAAGAGAAACACTGCATAGCAGCATTATTGCAAACTTAGGTTAAGAGAATCACTGCATAGCAGCATTATTGAATACTAAGGTCAAGAGAAATACTGCATAGCAGCATTATGGAAAACTTAGGTCAAGAGAATCACTGCATAGCAGCATTATGGAATACTTAGGTCAAGAGAAACACTGCATAGCAGCATTATGGAATACTTAGGTCAAGAGAAATACTGCATAGCAACATTATGGAATACTTGGTTCAAGAGAAACACTGCATAGCAGCATTTATGGAATACT
The DNA here is from genome assembly GCA_000934455.1 of Apostichopus parvimensis. NCBI lineage: Eukaryota > Metazoa > Echinodermata > Holothuroidea > Aspidochirotida > Stichopodidae > Apostichopus > Apostichopus parvimensis. The sequence goes on from KN891653.1 coordinate 17,085, forward strand.
TAGGTCAAGAGAAACACTGCATATATATAGTGCTATAGCAGCATTATTGAATACTTAGGTTAAGAGAATCACTGCATAGCAGCATTATGGAATACTTAGGTCAAGAGAAACACTGCATAGCAGCAATTTTGCATACTTAGGTTAAGAGAATCACTGCATAGCAACATTATGAAATACTTAGGTCAAGAGAAACACTGCATAGCAGCAATTTTGCATACTTAGGTCAAGAGAATCTGTTATAAGGCTATCATCTACACCATACCTTGACCTCTTAACATTAAGTTCTCTAAATTGCATTGAAATATAGTTCTCAGGCACTGATGACAGGTAATTGCATGGACGGCTATGCTTTAGTTCAACACAGCTGGGTTTGTTTTGTTAAAATTATTTGATATTGTCATTCACTAAATTATGGATTTGCTAGATATGTACAAACATAAGGTTATTAAAATAAGAACATTAATTATAACTCTATCATAGAATAGATATGACTACCAGGGTGAAGCATCAGTAGCTAACTGTGCAAGATAAAGGAAGTTAGCCAATTTTTGAACAAACGCTGGCCAATGTCACGAATGTGAAGAATGTCACTGTTTGGAAACATTAACTTTGTGAAAGCATTCAAAGAATTGATAAATTTATCGTTGCCAAGTGGGGAAAAAAAAATTGATATGGTCATGGAAATCTGGAAAATTGAAAACACACAATATTTGACAAATTTTGAAAGTCTGTTTATAGCTGAAAATGTTGTTGATATTTTCTCTTCCTATTAGGATCCAGCAGGCACTGGGACGTACATCAGACACTCCCTCGACAATGATTATCACTCCAGTAAGAAGATCTGTCCGCCTCTCCAACCGAAAATCGGTCAGCTTCACATCACGGCAGCGAGGTGAGGTTGACATGTGCGTCAGCAATTTGAGAGAAATCGAAGATTTGCCTCTGGAAGAACCAGTGCAGCTTGTTCTGAGATCAAACAGAGCATTAGAGGAAGAATTTGATCTTAATGATGAAGAGATGTCAATCTGAAACGTGATTGATTGATCAATTGATCCATTATTGGGAGCTTGCAGTATTATTTGAATCATAAAGAAATGATTTTGTGCTTCAAACCATTCCAGAATAGAAACTATGCACAGCCTATTCACTGTAGCTGCCTTTGCTTGCAGCATAATGTCCCCTTTCGTGCAAACACAGAAGCAAAAATATTGTTGTTAGTGTAGTGTCACAAGCAGATCTAGTATAAATTTGGTACAGTTTCATACCGAATATCAAGACCTTATATTTTGCCTACCACACTTACAGTTACAGCTGTACCTAGGCCTAGCCTAATCTGAATATGAATGCCTTCAAGTGATTACCAATCTGACTGCACCATTGTGTGTTAGGACTAATGATTCACAGCATCCGTGTAGAGCATTGTACCATTAGCTGAAGGAAAAACAGATGGGTGAAATTATATGTGAACTAGGGTTGCAAAATGTTGGTTTTTGTTGGCATTTGAAATGGGCAGCACTGTAAGAATGCTTATGTCAGAACGTGTCTTTGCCTTATTATTCTCAACTCTTTTTAAGTGTGCACAAATGCATTATGGAAACTTTTAAAAAGACTTTTAGATTTTAAGATGTAATTACATTTAATTTATTCATTTTAATTTGCAAATTTGACAACCGTTAGCTATGAGTCATGAACTTGGAGGACTGTATCCAACTGTTAACATGTTTCATTGTGCATGTAATATAACTTGGTTGCTATTTTTGTTTGATAGCTTCAACTGTAATTTTAGCAAAAATTTCAGTCATAAGATTTAAGATAGAAACGTTAATATGTTATAAGTGCAGTTGTAAATAGCCTTTCTATCCAGTGTATTAAGGAAAAATAAATCTTCAAGGAAATTATGAATAATTAGGCTTAATAAGAAGTTTTCAGGCTGCTGAAAACTTCACAACTTAATTGTTGTGAAATCAGTCGTCACCTTCATGTTCTAACTGTTTGTACTATTGTGAAGCATGAACCTTCCTTTGCTGAAATGAACATCATTCTATTTACTGTTAATAATTTCAGTGAACAGAATAGATTCAGTTCATCATTCTGTTCACTGTTAAGAATCAAAATGAACAAGAGATTCATTTCATCATCCTTTTAAACTGTTAAGAATTTCGTGGACAGAATAGATTCAGTTTATCATTCTATTTACTGTTAAGAATTTCGTGGACAGAATAGATTCAGTGTATCATTCTATTTACTGCTATGAATTTCAGACTACAGTATAGATTCAGTTTATTATTCTATTTACTGTTAAGAATTTCCGTGGACAGATAGATTCAGATTATCATTCTCTTTTACTGTTAAGAAATTTCAGTGAACAGAATAGATTCAGTTCTGAACATTCCAGTGGATGAACACCCCTACGTTGATCCTTTCCAGAATTTATAAAATGTTTTAAATTACTTCTTGGACATTACTTATTTGCGATACTTTTAGGGACAATTGTTTGTGAATGAGGTGAATTTGTAAAAAGTTTTAAAAGATGGATATCCCTGTAGCTATTACAAATGCACTGTCCATACTATTACTCTTTGAATTTACCCACTGTATGGTTTCAGACATCAATTAATAAATAAAAAAATACTTGTAAGGACCAAAAGCTGAAATAAAATAGTGTTAAAAGCAAGTGTCCCTGATTTACTGTTGTCTTTTAAGCTTTTAATTGATACAACTGAATTTTAATCTTGCCAGGATCATAAGACACTCGTTATTTATATGACAAACCAAAATATCGAGTCTTTAGTATCTCATGATACCTCATACATAGATGATGTTGGTTTTAAACAATATTAAGAGTAGACTCTTACCATACACACAGCTAGGTGTCCCCCTCCCCTTTTGGATTTTTTTGGAATCCTGTTGATGCCTACATGTAAAATGGTGGCACTTAGAAAGGCTTTTGTCACCCTATATTTGCTGAGAAATATGCATTTTTTGTGTGTGTAACATCAATAAATTGAATAGTAGGTGATAATTCATTCTTTCCCGTGGCATGAAAATGTTCGCTGCTCGCCCCAATGAAAAGAAATATAGCCTAATTTGAGGTTCAAATGATGCTGTAAAGGAGGTTTTATACTCTAGTATGCTAAATGCTAAAGAAATGATGGTTGCTAAGTCAAAATTTGATGCAATTTCTTTTATGTATACTTGACAATTACAATGCGGGTTTTTCGGACGCTTGCGCGGGTCAGGGGGTTTGGGTGTTAGAATGCGGGTCCAACCCGTGAAATGCGGGTCAGTTGGGAGCTCTGCATTCTGATGAATTATGCTCATTTGAGCTGTATCTGAACATATTCGTGGTTCCGTGTATCAATTCAAGTGTAATTCAATTTAAATATTTGAATAGAGAAGGATTTATTCCCTGAAAATTTATATCACAACAATTACCTATGTACACATCTTGCCTGCAGCCTACAGGTTCTTGAATACATATATACACACTTAGCATATAGCTTCGCAGTTGTTTTGGGCCTAGTATAGCCTATAATCCATAATAATGCTAGGTAAGCCTATGGGCCCTAACCTAGTCACAGAAACTAGGCCAGACCTTTACTTTACTGTGATGTACTCCCGATCATTCATGGGACAACTGCTTACTGTTTTGAAATTTGCAGTAATGCACTTGCCTAATCATTTGGTTATGTGTGAAAAAGAAATCTTACCTATTACATAAACTACACAGTCTGTCGATGTGATGTTTCAGTAGGTGGTTGGCAAACTCCGCATGCGACGACTTCTTTCCAGCTTCACCATCTCCAGATGAAGTTTCAAATTCTTTCTTTTGTTGTACCCAAGAAGGAAAAGAATCTAAAAGGTACACTCTTGTGTCCTCACGTTTGGCTCGATCGAGACTATAAGCACGTTTCGCTGGAGGATTACCACTCGGAGGTCTTCCTCTTGGTCTTTTAGGAGGAGTTGCACCCGCTCCAACACTCTCCATAGTTATTACGGACAGAGTAGCCTGTCAGAAACATTATACTATGCGAGAGTGCATATACAGGTCTAGTGGTGCTGAGATGGGTACACACAGCGTATACACTACAGTGTGTACAATATCATACGCACACCGTCTATAGAAACTTTTCGGCAACGGTTTTCCGAGCTTGGTAGTCCAATAACCGCGCATGCGCAGAGAATTGTACGCCTCCCACCAAAAATCACGATATCTGGCCTTTAAAGTATTCAAAATTCAACGACTTTCCGTTGTCCAACGCTTCTCAGTATTTCTTTACGTTCTCGTAGCCATAAAGATGTTTACACCAGTCAGTTAAGGTTGATAAGGCTGAATCCGGTGAACGTAATGAGTGGATCCAAATTAATCCCAAACGGATAAACAAGTGGCACTGTATTAAACATTATGTGCTTTATTTCATCCTAGTTGAGATGATTTTCCTATTTCCACGTTTCCAAATAATAGTATGAAATTAATGAAATGTGGAAGATATTTGCGGCCAATAAATTCAAAAAGATTTTGAGAAATTTCTATTTCAACGTTTCTAAAATAATAACTTCAGGCCGCTAGTGGATGAATAATTTACCACAAATTACCCATCACTTTAGTCGTTCCAGTTAATTTTACATTTTGTTAAACTCATTTTTAACAACAAAGTAACTTTACTTCCCTACCCTTACGGAACAGTTTTACTGCCACATGTCGTACACCTTCGAATAATGGGTGTGGCATAGTGAAATTATAACTCTAAAATAATTCACTGATATAACACAGTCGATCACCTTTTATGCATGCTAAAATAAAATCTCATTATCTAAAAGCCACAAATAATGCATGCATGAAAATATATAAATTTCATAGAGAAATTAAAAAACCTTCCTAAATTTTGGTCTGCAAAGTCCTTGCTTAATTTGCATCCCTTTAACATCGTTTTTACCCGATAGCAATTTAACATATTTAACCAAATAGTGATTACTGTAAATACAGGTATAATGTCAAAGTTCTACTTACAATGGTATCATATATTATCGTCCCTTGGCAAGCATCGTAGTATAGCTGCAGTGATATATGTCACTTTCCAATACTGCCATGAAACAGCTGCCCTCCTCAGACTCTATCAGATTCTGGTACCCAGGCGACCCCTCTCAACACACTTCTTGCCTACAAGGAATTCCAAATTCACACGATTATGGCCCCAGGCTAATATGGGCTTTTCAAAAATGAACTAAAATGGTCTCCCAAAATGCATGCCATGTGTTGAAACGGAAAAAATATTCGAGCGCCTTACCAAGAGAGACATAAACTCATATGACTGCTTACATGATGTTTCAGCTAAGAGTGCGTTGTTTACTCCAAGCTAGCCTACATGAATTGGCTAATCCATTGTGCAGAAAATACTTCGCATCTATTAGCACAGATAGTAAGAACACCTGGACATTGAGCAATTCTATAGCATGCTCAATCCACCCATGCATCTGTCTATAAAATGCTGGCACATTCCTACTGCATAGACACAGTGGCGGAGCTAGGGGTATTGGTCAGGGGGGCGAGAATGGTCTGTAGGGGCGCTTTCGACACTATCTAAGCCAGGGCCGTCTTAAGGCATGGGCCCACTGGGCCCTGGCCCAGGGCCCCGCGATGTCAGGGGCCCCGCAATCGTAGTAACCCCATGTCTTAATCTGGGAGGAAAACTTATTGAATAGGCCATTATGACTGATTGAATTCGATACTTGACAACTTGTGACGAGAGTTGGTGAAACACTTGAGAGTTTGACATTAAATATTCGAATCTGAGTTGGACACCACCTCAAAACACCTCAAAAAGATTGACTTTCAGCCAATCAAACAACAGTTTACGATCAAGAAATGCCGCAAGTTCCGTTAGTTCCCCCAGTTAAAAGACTCAACACAAGGGTGTTACAAATGGTGAGTCCAGTATTGTTAGGGAAGGGATGGAGGGCAACTGGAAGATTACTCTTCTATAATGTATTTCAGCTTTTAGATATATCACGTATGTTATTCAGCTAAAGTTTTATGCTTTATGCGCGACATAGGGAGGGGCATAGGCGTAGGAGGCGGGGGGGCTGCAGCCCCCAAGCAATTTTTTTTGGTGAAAATTCGGGCAATATGCTGAGAATTTTTCGGGCACCTACTGAAAGAAGAATAATTTGCAGTGTGTTTTTCAATTTTTTTGGTGAAAATTTGGGCAATATGCTGAGAATTTTTCGGACACCTACCAGTGGCGGAGCCTCCATACAGTCAGGGGGATGCCCCCCCCCCCCTGACGGACTCAAATGGACTGCTGGCGCCCTTTTCAGCTTTTTACCACTTTTTACTTATTCGCGATTATTGACTTTTTTATTGCGCTCTCAAATACCTATTGACATTTGTTACATTTTGTTGGTGCAATTTTCTGACCAATGGCGATGACACATTTTTATTCTTTGTTTATCTGCAAATTAGCAAGGCATGGAAAGGGTCAATTCCGGCGATCTAGGGAGTATCTTTACTCAAAAAATTTCTGTACGCTCCGCGCCAACCTGTAGTGGCGCTCCGCTTAGATATTGTCGAAAGCGCCCCTACAGACCATTCTCTCCCACTGACCAATACCCCTAGCTCCGCCACTGGCACCTACTGAAAGAAGAAGAATTTGCAATGTGTTTCCAATGGTTAAACTTATATAATTATTATCATAATTGTTGTAACGACTTCCCAATAATTGTAACCAATATGGAAGGGTAATAACACGGAAAATGATTTTATGTTATTGGCATGTGATGATATGCACATTGATACGTGGAACGCGCGCGGAGCGCGTGTAAAATTTTGGTTATATTTTTCGGGCAAGTCGTTACAGCCCCCCCCC
>KN891654.1:3269-15468 GCA_000934455.1 Apostichopus parvimensis
GTATAAAATAAATAAATTTATCAGATTTTTCCTTGGACAGGAATGAGGCTGATAATGCTCACAATTGATGCAAAATTAATTCTGCAGAAGATACCAGAAGAATGATGTTAGTAATGTACCATCGTCATAGAGAACCCCACTTACTTAAATTGTTATCATATATAAACTGCCTTACTAGTTAACAAATTATGGATCATTTAAATTAGATTCTAGAAAAAGAAAGAAAGAGACAGTTTTCATCCTCATGTCTCGATTAGTTTTTAAGATGTAATTTCCTCTGCCATTTTCCTTTCTTTCGTGGTTCGATATATTTTGCTTACAAATACCCTGCTTTTGTTGAATAGCTCTCAAAGAGGGTTGATGCAGAATTGTGTATGAATCGTTGCATTTTAATAAGCATGAATATGTAAATTAGGCTCTGTAATTTATTCGTAACTATTTTCAATCACTGACAAAAGGAGGAGAGGAATAACAATCAAGGCAAGAAAGGATGCTGTCGACTTATCTTCGTTCAATTTTGAAAATCCTGCGATTGTTTTCCTCACCATGTGACCTCATTTTGAATCAGCAAAAGCCAAGTTTTCATCCATTTTTTTTGTAATTTTCTTATCACTCAAAGTTTATAAGATGCTATTTAGTTTAAGAAACAGGGTAAGATATATGTATTCCTGCGTGGGCATGTTGGAGTTAGAATAATATGAGAGAATTTTATTCTCAAGGGTAAGACTTCTCAAAAGTCCTTCTACTCAAAAAAGTCTTGTTTGAGTTTCCCTTGGGATCTAAAAACAGATTTCTTTTAGGAATTTTAAGAAGAGAAGATATTTTGGGAATTTAATGAGCATGTGTGACTTGCAACAATTTCATAAAATATTTAAGAATATCCTGTTGATTAGGAGCAATTTCATATCTTTCAATGTATCTGGTGTAATATCTGTATTTAAAGTGTTGTTTCATGGCCATAAAGGCAGTTTAGATTTGTACTTTTTTTTTATTAAAATCTTGTAAATATGTACAAAAGAAGGATTAAAAACAAGGTTATATTTTGAAGAAATGTCAAAGACATTTGATATTACATAATCACTACAGTACTGCTTGTAATATATAAGATAATATGCATTTACTCAGAAAATGTTTAAAGTTACTCAATTTCTTTCAAAGGTTTTTTTCTCTTTCAACCGTAACGTAGCTTTTCCTAAACTTGTTGCTTGTTGAGGTCAATTTTGGCTTCAATGATGGGAATCTGTGCCAAAAAAAAAGGAAAAAAAGAAAGCTAAATAAAGGTTACTTTCATTAATGTATTTTTGATTTTATTCTAGTTCTGAGTTTGTACTTGCAAGGCTAAATAAACAAATAAATAGAGGGAAAGTAAAGAACAAACAAGCGGAAAGGAAAAAGGAAAGAAACAACAACGCACCTGCATTGTAGCCAGTAATGTTGTATGGGAAACGACAGTAATGTTGTATGGGAAACGACAGTAATGTTGTATGGGAAACGACAGTAATGTTGTAACGACAGTAATGTTGTATGGGAAACGACAGTAATGTTGTATGGGAGACTACAGTAATGTTGTATGGGAAACGACAGTAATGTTGTATGGGAAACGACAGTAATGTTGTATGGGAAACGACAGTAATGTTGTACGGGTAATGGCAGTTATGGTGTACGGGTAATGGCAGTTATGGAGTATCGGAAACGACAATAATGTTGTTTGGGAGACGACAGTAATGTTGTATGGGAAACGGCAGAAATGTTGTATGGGAAACGACAGTAATGTTATATGGGAAACAACAGTTATGTTGTATGGGAAACGACAGTAATGTTGCATGGGAAACGACAGTAATGTTATATGGGAAACAACAGTTATGTTGTATGGGAAACGACAGAAATGTTGTATGGGAAACGAAAGTGGATTCATCTGCTTTAAAATCTTAAAAAAAAACCAATGCCACCATTTTGCATACGAGCATTGTCAATCAGGGACAATTGTGCCAATACCAGAAGGGTAAACACCCTTTTAATAGACCCTCCATTAGGCCCTCTGTTAGACCCTCTATTAGACCCTCTCACGGTCCCTGGCCATCATTTTGAAACCAACACTGAGAACTGGACAATCTTATTTGTCTTACATCTGGCTAAAAGCCTTGCTTGCTTAAATTTGCCAGCAGAAAGTGGCTCTCTCCAGGACATACTGCAGTTTTTTTTACTTTATTGTTAATTCATGAGGTACCAGCAAGTATTTTAATATGCTTCATGCATAATTATCTGAGTTTCCTCACAAAGAAGACCTTCAGTTATGAATTAAAAATATCAAAATTGTATATTATTGTTTAATTGAAAGGAAACTGCCGAGAACTTGTCCATCATGGGTAATATACAAATGAAGCCCTGAAAGCTGCTCCAAGGTATCAGGGTTAGCTTGTGTAGGTATGATGATACAGTAGTCAATGCAGTAAATTGTATATTTCAGAGAGAGAGAGAGAGGTGGAGGCGGAGAGAGACTTCTAAGAGATATATACTTGTCTTTCACTTCTCTTTGATTTCATTTCATGACTTTGATGCAAAACAAAAGTGCCTGCAGATATATCTTTTGTCCAACGTTTTTTAACAAATAATAAAATGATGTTTTATAATTGTACAAAGCAATAGTATATGATAGTGTTAATTAAAATGTACTGTTTGATTAAGTATAGAATGTTCATCAAAGATTGAAGCGGTGTTTGTAGATGTTAACATAGTATTGGAAATATATTTCTCAACATTAAACTACCTTTGTGAGACAGGGTGGTAAAATACCTCGAAGATTGTTGGCTTCATGAGCCATGTTGATAGAATATTTCAAGTGTTAATTAAGTGATAAAACAAAATAAGTTTATTCTTCTACAAATTTATAAATTTTTAGTTTTGTCACAACTTCCCAAGTGGAATTTAAAACACGATGCGTGGTTTTTCAAGGAAATAAAAGATTACAAAATATTAAAAACTTAAGATGTTTAGTTTCTTTCTCATGAATCTCTCATCAGCAAAACATTCTTTCAAATAAATCTTAAAAAATACAGAGAACCGTTGACACTTTATTGTCAAACTTATGGAATATTGTCATTCAACATCCATAACAGTTTGGTAAGAATTGGTTGAAAAAATATATTGAATTAATACTAGTGACCACTTTATACATGAAAAAATATGCTATATATGCAACTTTCATATACTCAGACGTTAAGTATTCTCTCAAATTATATCTTAGTATATTCTCTATTATTAATAAATTTCACAATTCATGGCCTAAAGCAGGGATGGGCCGGCCACTTTGTATGGTGGAAAAGGCACGGCACCGGAAGAGGCAGGAGAGGGGGTTGAGGGGGGGGGTGGCAATTGGCGGGTAAGACATTCATTAAGCTTTGTTTTGTTGTTGTTAAATTCAGATGGTTTCGTAATTTTAAGTATAATTGTATACAGATGTACTTTCACGTAAAATGCTAAAAGAGCTGTTTTTATGTATTTTTTACACTGCAAATCTTATCTAAGTATGCAATTGTCGATGCAATGTCTTGTAATCATGTGGTACCAAAAGGGTAATAACATCACCTTTGAGTAATTGTCCATTTTTCTTGTCTTTCTCTTAATTTTCTCGGCAAGGTATTGATTGGGTCAGGAAAGAAAGGGGAGGGGGGGAGGGGGGGGGGGGGGGGAGGGGTACCGTCGTCATTTTTATCAAGATTTGTCTTTTTTTGATGATATTGATATGGTGTAAACATATGTCATATTTTACTAATCTGGGAAGGATACTTTGACCTAAACTGACTAAAAACCACCAACTATAGTTACATTCTTGTCTATCCTCCACCTCCCTACCTATATCCTCTCCCCACCCCTCTCCCCCTCCCCTCCCCTCCCCTCCCTAAAAACAGATACCAAACAATGATCTGAAAGGTCGAGAAGAGAAAACTTTGGAACAAACAAGTGAAATGCCACGATATCATGCCTTGCGAACCCCTTTTCAGACCCATTTCATAGCCCCTACTCCCATCCCCTTCCGTCAGCTCATGTCGTCTGATATGTCGAGTGTTGAGTGAAAAAAGAAAAACCACAACCAGTCCACGTGACTTAAGACGTGACAACAAGGCTAGCAATAAATGCCTGTTGATTTAACAACCACGATACACTCCTACTTGTTGGAACGATATCCTAATTCCATCTTCACTCTTTGCGACAGCATGTAAAAACATGATTTTTTTTCCCCCAGAACAAAACGAGAAATTTGTGTCAAGGTTTGAATCTGACTCATGTTCTACCGCAGGTTTGTAACTAATCAAGTTTGGCATTTTGGTTATATGTAAGACACTCCTGTTGTTTTGTTAAAAGTACGTATTTGACATCTTAGAAAGGATAAAATATTGACAAGTCGTAATTAAATTTGATCCTTCACTAATCTAACATACCTGAACTTTTAACAATGATCAAATTATGTCATTCAATTGTGGTTATTTACAGTAATTTAATCAAAGAATGCTTTCAATGTACCACGTGTCATCATCCTGTTCGATAATCCTTGCTTAGACGAAAGGTTAATCCTTAAATTGATTAATTGAAGCGAAAAAAAATTGCTAAATTTTAAGAAGTTGATCACGGAAACTTTTTTCCTGACTGCATTAAGTTAACAATATGATACACATGCTGATATCTTCAGGAAAGTTTCAATTGAAATGGACTATGCAAGCACTAAGATGAATGTTTGCTTTCGTAGAAATGTTCGAATCACGCCTTCGTGACGTCAGAAGTAAAATACTTCCGATTTGTATGTAAAACGCTTTCAACAAAATTGAACAGCAAATTCAGTATCCATAACATGTTTTTTGTGTGTGTTCACTGTGTTTTGATGTCATAGTTACCTTTGAAGGTAAGCTGAAGAAACACTTTTTCCCCTCCCCTTGGAATGTTTAACTTGAGTGAAACATGTAAAACTAAAAGGAGAATTAAAAAGGAAAATAAAAGAATGTTGCACCTGCGTTTCTGTATAGAAAAAGAGGACGCACGCAGTGCCGTGATAGACAAGCTTTCATTCTGACCGTCCTTTTGTGACGTCAATCGAAGAATTTTACCAGAGCATTAAGAATGAAGTATACATCGTTCCGGTAACAGAGAAGTCAAAATGAAGATAGGTAGGACTCCCCCAAAACACTTGGAACTATCTGCTCTATATACTTCCCTTTTGCTGCTACGTTGAGCAGCACTTCCCGCCTTGTTGAAAAGCAGACGACATCGCCAATGTATTCTCATTTCGAGTTCACCTCATGCTCGTTAGTATCGTAAATGGATCGTGTCCTGTTCAAATCATTACGAATGCGGATGGTCCGTAGTTGAGTACTACCGTTAGTGACTAATAAGGGCGACCCCTCGCCCTTTTTGTGAAATTCTATCACCATTTCTAGCGACTTCCTGAAAACTTTTCTCCACAAACTTCAAAGGCGGGAAAGCTGTCGTATCGTGGCTAGTATATAAAAGCGTCTCAGGCTAATACAACCGGGAGCAATTCCAGAGAGGCTTTTACAGAGAAAAGATTATTTCTTCCGGAGGTGACAAACAAAAGGAGTAAAAAACAACAAAAGGAGTAAGAAACAAAAGAAAAAAAATACTAAACCAAACGCAATTGGAATCATTTGAAGGGCACCGTAGCGAGTTTCGTAAGCCATGGAATTTGGCTCAAAAATTATGGTTTTAGCAACATTTTTACTTGTATGTTTAATCGTAGCCTCAACACAGGGAGAGCTTTCCCAGAGGAGGATATCAAGTAAGTCAATTGCTTAATTCATTCACAAAGGTAAAATTGGTTTTACCTCTTTTTTGTTTTAGTAAAGACGTCTCGTTTTAATGTTTTTTCGATCATGTTTTACAAATATTTGTGCGACTTCCTTACGTGTACACACGGGGAAAAACTATGCACAACCGATTCATGTACAATGTTGTACTTAGTAAGCAGGTTATAGCTTGCTTAAACTTAGGGCCCATTTTACCCCTTTTTTCGTTATATTTGGTTTACGATTTCAAGAATATTTATGTGTGTTCGTTTCTGTGTATTTCTTTGATCGGATATATGCGTGTATATACACATAGGTGTGTGTGTATGTATGTTTGTATCAAGTTGATAATGTCCTATATTATCTAGAATTGAGATACCTGGCTTACGTTGCTAAATATTCTTTTGTCACACAAAATACCAAACGAAATGGAGTTTAGAAAGATAATGTATTCTTCTATACTGCACAATCACTATTTATTTTATTTTTTTCCTGTTACCATTGAAAGTGATTGATGGTAATACGTATTGATCATTTCAGACTTAATATTCAGGACTTAAAAGGGCACAACAGGTAAACCAATAACGTACAATCCTCGTCTGTGCCTTGTTGCGGCTGTCGCTGCCATTACATAAATTTCATTATACATTGTAAACATCCTTGTATTTTGCATCACGAGCAAACACCATGATAAAGTGACAACTGTATCGCATGTTCGTTACTTATCTAGATTAGGCCTGACTGTTGGAATTATCAGAGGTGGGGGAGGGGTGGGGTGGTTGGGTTAAGTCTAGAGGGTAGGAATGAGAGTGGGGATTACGTCAGAAGTGGGGTGGGTGGGGTTAGATCAGTTCCGACTGGTAGAGGTGAAGGAAGGTATATACAACGAGGGGAAGTTCTGTACTTGAATCGCTTACATACATACTAAACTTGACAGCGAGTATACCTCAGTAGAGATTGGTAGGGTTGGGGATGGTCAAAATTATCAATGAGAAAGTAAAGGAATCAAAACAAGAATTGAAGAAGACTTGAGTAGTTGGAGTACTGGCGGAAGGCTTGTATGTGACGTATAAGGGAGAGGGAGAGGGTTGGGGAGGGGTGTGTGGAGTGTGTTAGGGAAACGTTTCAAACAATACCCTTTTCAAATGAAACAATAAAGGTAACAAGTATAATGAGATGATTCCCTTTTGTACCCATTGTCGTGAGTTACAAGTATTACAGGTTTAACAGATCGTGGGTTGTGTATTCCAAATCAAAGGACCAGTTTACGTTGATCTAAAAAAAATATCGACATGATCCGATATAGAAATCAAGCATTGAGTCATTACATTAGCTTTACTAGTCACAGTTTTATTCTCCAAATATCAAGGGGGGGGGGGGAGGCAAAACTTTGCAAAATGTCGATTCTTAAATCGCATGCGTTTATAATTGAAAACTTTTGTTTTGAGCATTGAGCGATACAGAATCATTAACATATTCATTAATTACTTTGTTAATTAATATTCGTTCAGCGAAAAGAATTGTAGAAATATGCAGACTGATGTTTAAGTTTAATTAATTGTAATTAATATTGATTGAAAGTAAACAACCAAGAAAAAACGGTGCTTAAAAGGAAACACAAAAACGAACATTAACTTTACATTGCGGTTGTCTTAGGCACACATCCTATGTAAATTGATTGGCAAGGTACTTGTAAGTAGGGAGCCTTACTTTAGATAACCAAAAAATCCTGCTTCAAGGACATAACTGTTAACACGAGGAGAAAACGTTTTAGGAACTCGTCAAGGTGGATGAAGATGAAATTACTTGTCAAAGGATTAACAAATATCGTTTCTTTAGTGATATGATTTATAAGTTTAGTGTAGAGTATGAACACACGGTAGATTGCCATCAATAAAACAGTACGCAAACTACAGCCCGCCCCCATCTCCAACAATTCCTCCAACCCCAACCCTCCCCCAAGGTCTCCCGACCCACTCACTCACCCACCAACACCACCACTCCTTTCATATTCTTTGTCATGTGATAACTACGATCTCCAAATGAATATTCCTCACTAGTGACATATACCTGCTTCCAATCCAATTTAGGTGTTTCAATTTTCCAGTTGTTTTGTTTTAAGAGAAACATTGTGCCTTCAGATATTACTCTAGGCAGTAGGTGTTTCAATTTTCCAGTTGTTTTGTTTTAAGAGAAACATTGTGCCTTATTATGAAACATATGTTGTTTCTATATGAAATTATGACTGACCTTCATCATCGCACTGGTAAAGAGCTTACAGTGTGTGTGGTTAGTTTGATCTAAAGCTCAGCTGGACTCTCTCATTATAGTGATTGCTGCTTTCACTGTATAATTGCTTTGAGACTGACCCATTCATTTTCAATATCGTTAATTGTTTACTGGTCTTACATTATTAAGTTCATATGAAAACGAAATCGCAGTAAACATGTTACTTCATCGCTGGGAAGGATTTTAAGTTCCTTTTCGTAGTTTTGATACCATTGCGGTAATGTTTATGATTTCATGTCGAAAATAATAAAACAATTGATTATTGATCAAGTTTTTGATCAATTGATGATATTTTTCACAACGTCAGATTAATACCTATAGTGAAGACTTTCCCTATAGCGGAAGCAATGCCCTGAATTCAGAAAGCTATATCTTTTATTATTAATCCAACTGGCACACCATAATTGCACCTTATGTAGCTGCAGTCGTTATAGCAATGTGGACCAAAAGAGACGCCATAATGCCAAGTTATGTTATCCATGTAGATGTTTGAGACAACTTAATTTCAACCATTTCCAAAAAGCCACCACGAACGTCATTTATTGTAAAGCTGATAGAGTATACACGAGACAAACAATAAATACTATATTAATGTTCAATTCAAGAAGACAGTTGCAAATTAACAGAAACAATACAACTAAAGATTGTAGCATCTCTAACAATAACTCGAAAATAACAAAGAAAACATATTTTACTGTACTCTCTCATTAGTGACCGTTGTTTTCACTGTATAATTGCTTTGTATTAAAACATCTGAGACCCGCCCATTCATTTTCAAAATCAATGCCAAGTTATTTTTATCCATATGTAGATGTTTGAGACCACTTAATGTCAACAATTTTCAAAAGCAATCACGAAAGTCATTTATTTGTAAAGCTAATAGAGTAAATGAGACAAACAATGCACGTTATATGGATCGTCTATAAATATTTCAAATAGACATTGAAAAGTTAACATCAATAATACAAGCAAATATTGTAGCATCTGTAACACTAACTCGAAAATAACAAAGAAAACATGTTTATTGTGAGAGAACATTACAATACACCACGAAGAAACATTCATTTCAAATCATTATATTAAGTGAATTAGCAACATCAATTTATGAATGTTGCAATGCAATGAACATTCATGGCTGTATCTACAACAAGGCGTAATAACATCTAAGAAGACAGCAACATTTTTGAAAGTCAAGAATCTAAGGAGGGATTTTTTTGATATTACTCTAGGCAGATACTACTCTCGGCAGATATTACCCTAGGCAGATGTTACTCCAGGCAGATATTACTCTAGGCAGATATTACACTAGGCAGATGTTACTCTAGGCAGTTATTACTCTAGGTAGATATTACTCTAGGCAGATGTTACTCTAGGCAGATATTACTCTAGGCAGATGTTACTCTAGGCAGATATTACTCTAGGCAGATATTACTCTGGGCAGATATTACTCTAGGCAGATATTACTCTAGGCAGATATAACTCTAGGCAGATATAACTCTAGGCAGATATTACTCTAGGCAGATGTTACTCTAGGCAGATATTACTCTAGGCATATATTACTCTAGGCAGATATTACTCTAGGCAGATATAACTCTAGGCAGATATTACTCTAGGCAGATATTACTCTAGGCAGATATTACTCTAGGCAGATATTACTCTAGGCAGATGTTACTCTAGGCAGATATTACTCTAGGCAGATATTACTCTAGGCAGATATTACTCTAGGCATATATTACTCTAGGCATATATTACTCTAGGCAGATATTACTCTAGGCAGATATTACTCTAGGCATATATTACTCTAGGCAGATATTACTCTAGGTAGATATTACTCTAGGCAGATATAACTCTAGGCGGATTTTGTAATTAAGACGATAATAACGTTTGGTACAAGTCAACATTGTAAATGTAATAAGGAAGCAACATATATATATGGAGCCAGGGAGCAAAGAGGATATATAGTGGCGTGCGCAAGGGGTGCGGGGGGAGGGGGCATCCAGTTGAGAGAATGTTTACATACAGCATTAATTAGACCACCGCTAGGGTTGTACATCCCCTCCCTTAAACCTCACACAAAACTCTCATATTAAAATGTGACCCCTACCACCACCTTCGAAATCCTTTGCCAGAAACTGGAGACATTGGGCGAGTGCGGCATGTAGAGTTAAGGACAAGATACTAAGATGGTAAATTCCATAGAATATGTTTGTCTTTAATGTGAATGCTCCGTTATCTGCTATCAGCATATATCCCTTTAAGCAGCCGATACTTCGTGAATGTTTAGCCATTAACTCTATGTTTTGTTCAATCTTAGCCTCACCTGTTTAGTTTGGAATTTTCTTTCCTGTGTGGCTGTAACAGTGTGTCCAAGTTCCTGGTGGAATTAAACCGCTCTCGGTCGTTTCAAGGTCATCTAATGCGATACTCTTTTGGCATTTGTCTTCATCAGTAAGAAACGGTTGTTGTTTTTCATTTTTTAAGTTGAGGAACGTTTACAGGATATGTTTAGCTAACCTTGAACTACGTAACAAATATGTAACCATAATATCTCCTTTAAAAACACGATGTAAAATATTGACGCAATTCAACAGGAAATTTGGTTTCAGTATAGACTGTTAAATACCATACTCACGTATAATCAAAACCTTGAACAGTGAAGTGCGTAGAACAGATGATAAATACGATTAGATTCTAATTTCTGCAAGTTCATCTTTTTGGAATAACTGGAAACATAAAGACTGTTTGATCGTCACAGGAAGCTGCAAGGATTGTAGATATTTGAACGATGATATGATCATGTCTCGTATCTTCAGTTTACTTTCAATGATACCTAGTAGCCTAACTTTAATGTATTAACGTATACATTATTATATTACGGCAGGCGGCGTGGCTACCAAGGTTGCTTGCACCTATAAGAACGGATTAACATTTTGCATCGCAAATATAATATCCAACGGGCGAAACGTTCATACTGAGTTAAGATAACCGTGGGCCTTTCCGGGTATCAACTCTGCTACCAACAATTAAACATGTACTTAAGATCAACTTGTTACCATGCTGGCTTTCATTAAAAGTGCAAATGTCTTTATATACGGCCGTTTAATAGAAGCAGTTGGCTAAGATGTACAGTTAAGTAAATGCTAGGCAAGAATTACTACGAATGATCCTTTCTCACGCAACTTGAAGAAATCCACCACCTCAAAATCACAAATTGCCTCTGTTGAAGTGATTTAGCATGAACCTTAATTGTGGGTTTCGCTTTATGGATCACCTCCAGCCATTAGTACATTTAACGAGTTATTCGAAGGTTCCTTTTATAAAAAAGAAAAAAAAGCGAAGGTGAAGTATGAGAGTGGTGATATCCAAAGGCCGATGATAAAAAAAGGGGTTGATGAAAACACCTAAATGTCATGAAATAAAGGCCCAACTTGGTAAAGGTGACTATAAATAAACATTTTTTTAAACCTACAACAGTTTGTATTATCACCGAATCCTTAAGAAGACGTTCAAGGGCAAACTGCATTTGTTGTCTAGTTTATATGAAATAATCCACACTTCTTGTTGATCAGTTAATTTTCCTTTTTTGGGGGGATGAACCGGAAGCGGAAGTAAAGATTGACGTCATGTTTAAGAGTCATGATTATTTCAACAAATCTTATCTCCTAAAATAATTCATTGCACTGTGATTTATTTGTTTACTGCATGGTTAAATGGATGTGGTCTGTGTTCCATACGACCTTTATGACGTCAGCATTAAAACGATTAATATGTAATCTGTTTTAACCGTTATTTTTGTTTACAAATAAGAATATCAGATTTCAGTCGACAAAAAATTCGAAAGCAAAGTTTGAATTCAATAAATGACTATTACTTCAGAAAAGTAACTATTGTCTTATTTAAATACATTTCAATATCCAATGTTGCGCCTTTCTCTGAAAGTCTTAATTTATTTCTAGAAGATCCGTTTCAGATATCCTTCCGTCTAAAGGTCAAAGCGTTTCATCCAATGACGTAACTGCTTGCTTACACTGACGTCATACTAGATTCGTGTTGACAATCTAACTGTTGGGATTCGGTAGAAACTTTGCGTGATTCCGTGCAGGGCATGTAATATC
>KN891654.1:16143-27084 GCA_000934455.1 Apostichopus parvimensis
TTTTTTCAAGATCTACGTCATAATTTTGCAAGAGATAATAAAAACAATAAGTAACAGTCGAAGAAAATAAATTGTGTTAGCAAAAATACAGAAGAAAAACAGACTAAAACAAGTAAGTGACCAGTCTCCTGGCGATGTACTAGAGAACAAGCACAGCCTTGTAGGCATGTGTTGTGAAATATCAGCATATTACTGATTGACTGCGGCAGCCATTTGTAGGTCAATATTTTGTTCCCCGAACGTGAGCTAGCTTAAATTACATCTCCTTTTTCACCCCCGTCACTTGACCCGAAAAATGATCACAATAGTAATATATTAATTTTTTTGGGCGAAAACGTTCTGGGTGATAGAAAGTCAAAAGCGAACGCAATCAATGAGAACAGCCTCGAATCCAAAATCGATAAATGTAATGGATCGCTATTTTCTTTGTTAAATGCGTTAGCAAAATATTTCCTCGAAAATGACCCTGTTTATGAATGAAAATTGAGATAATTGAAAAACAAAATGTTGCAGAAAGTGATGAAATATAACTTTTTTCTTCCTTAAGTCGGCTGTTTCATCTATTCCATTCTACGGCTTTTCATTCCCATAATCTTGGTCCAAGCAGACGGCCAAAACTTAAAAATATTTTCTTCGAAGTCCGACAATTTCTTTGCTTTTTATGGAGTAAAATTATGCAAGTTTTAGAGTGGTTGTCAATGAGCAAGTCTGCATCAATTTGTTAAACTGAATAAGTTTATTCATTTCGTATCTTGCTTTCCTTTCAGCAATGTTTGTGGTTTGCATCAGTAAAGTAATTTTCGGAGATTTAGTTCAACAATTTAATTAATTTGATTTTATTATTTTCCTTTCCTTTTCATTTCATTTCATTTCATTTTCCTTTCAATTGTTGTTCAAATCTGAATCATTCTTTATTAAATATTCACATTAAATGCCCAATCAACATTCGATGTAACATTCAAACATGATAACCGTTATTTGATAACTACATGTGTGAGATGTCTAAGAAATCTTACCCAATATCACTTCAAAAGTTGGTTGAACAAAATTGATATTTTCGTTGTCGTAAACAACCCATCCGTTCTACAGAATCCATCTCAAACGAACAAGTAATAAAAATAGACAATTATTGACTATACTATCAAAACATTGTAAATTGACTTGACCCGATCGCAGTATTGCGCTTTGTTTGGCAAAAAGACGCACAAGCCATTGGTTACCCTGACCTTAACTATGACGTCATCAGATGTATGTTGTGATAAACTTCAATTATAAACACAAAATTAATGAGTCGAGCGCTTCAAGAAATTCTACGCTTGTGTTATTTCTAGTGCATATAGCTGCTCATTCATAATATATTCAACAACGGATGATGATGATGACAGACCTAATAAAGGGACTGCGGAGCCGGGGAGGGGGGGGGGGTCCCTAGTGCCACGGTAAAAACTTTAAACTAGAAGAGCATGTTTTTTTTTAATGAAAGTACCGTTTTTCGATTTTTGTAATGGAAAGGTGCCTTTTTTTTATTTAAAAAGTGACCTTTTGTTGAGAAATTAAAAATTAAATTATTAAAGTGAATAATTAAAAAGTGACATTTTTTTCGGGACGTGTCAAGGTGTCATGCCGCTTGGTCAAAGTAACATATCCCACTCGGAATTTGGTTGGGGGCCCAATTGAACTCTCTTCCGCCAGTTCTTGGTTACGTAAAACGCTTCAAGGATTTCTAGGCTTGTGTTGTTGCTATTGCAGGTAATTAATGGTATACCAGAGAAATGATGAATGTACATTATGCATTGTCACATTAATGTGCTCTGATTACACTTCTTCCTAGGCTTGACTTACACATACATACTGAAATGTCCCTACAGATAAGACACGCAATACCTTAGTACATTTATCATCCAGATGGCCTTGTGACAAGGTGTCTACACCTATCGGCGAGTTTCATTTAACACCTTCCTCGGAGGTGATCCTTCGTAGAATTCCGTGATCAAGACAACTCAATTAATAAGTGCAAATATTAAGCTTCTTGTGAGCAGACTAACACATTCCGGTAATACCTTGAATCAAATCAGTTGCCTTAAAGGCCGTTTGAAGATTAATTTGACAAAACCTAAGGGGTTGGTTTCTCATTCTATCGTACAAATACGTTACACACATGATTCGACACTTCATCTCTTACTAATAGTACTACAATAGGTGACATATAAACATCATGTCAGCCAAAAATTTGCTGGTATGTCGGAGGGATACAGACATTTGTGTAAACAATTGCCTCCTTTTAATGAGAGATTTAATGGAAAACTGGCAAATAAGGCCTCACTGTCAGAAAAGTGAAACACTAAGGGAATCCTATTTTCATATGTTTGTTTTAGATCAGGGCCAACTCTAGCTGCTATAGTGACATATTCTTAAACAAATCATTTACTAGACGTTGTCAACTTGTATAAGAAAGTGATGTGTTGATTGTTTGGACTGGCCCTTGAAATCCACTTATTGATTAAGTAATTAAACATGAATAAACATGAGACTGTATTTAAGTATAATTTAAAATATGACAAGAACAGAGGGATTTATGCGGCTGTGAATTCTTGCAATAACCAGTTCATATTCGTTTATGTTTGGTGTAAATATAAAAATAAATAAAGCAAGTTATTTGTTTTACGTCGGTCATAGTGATAATAACGCACGTGTTAAAGTTAAAGATAGATTACCAAATTAGCCATACTTTTAACACAGGGTGCAGTTCAGTTATAGTAAAATAACTGATAAACAGCGGTCATGCGCAGGAAGGACACTATATACTAAGGTTATAATCCACAGCAAAAACGGAAATGCGTTCTAAACCAGAAGGGACAGTGCAAAGATCAGCACGCACTGGGTCCATGAATATAGAGAAGTGCTATTATAAGAACCTTCTAGTACTTTGACAGTTGAAAACATTCATAGAATACATTCGAACATGGAAAGTAAAAATCGATTTGACCACAGGGAATCTTTAACGCTCTCATGCCCAACAGGACGGCATAGCAATATCCAAAGGCAGTAGTTGGAAAAATGGAGAGGCAACGAACTTGAGATAAAAACAAAGAGAGATAGAGGGAAAGGGAGGGAGCAAGGAAATACCCGTAAAGATTGGATACAAATATTGATAGGATACTTTTGAACAGACAGAGGCAGCGAAAACGCGATCGTTTTAAATGAAATTACTTGCTATCTGTATAAATATGCTCAGTAGTTTAATTTGACATGACTTTGTCAAATCCGTTTGATTTAGATGTACATCCAGGACTCGCTATGAGGTGGCTGTGTACTATTTGGTAAGATAGGGCAATTTGTACATGAAAGTAATACAAATGTTGCACTGATCCAGTTGTTGACGTATGTTGTTGTTTTTGTTGGTATTGTCGTTGTTATTGTTGTTGTTGAGTGGAAGATGCAGCTGTTTTGGAGGTTTCGGAGTGTTTTATATTTTCTGCTTCGAGTGTCCACTCCGTTACCCCGAGGACTTCAGTGTTGAGTCTATAAGCCTCGCTGAACTATGATGTATTTTGGCATTGCCAGAGTCATTATGATGACTATTTCTTTCATCATTCTTCAGACTTTGTATTAGAAATCATGCGTGGTTATGTAGTTAGTAGACTAGTATTACATCCTAACACGATAAACATATTGCAGCAGTACTAACAGTACAATACGTACGTCAGGAAATCATTAACTGTATATGTACGTTTAATAGATTAATGTCAGTTGCCTTGTCTGAGAACAGTTCCAAATTTGTGACGAAAAGCTCAGCAATCTTCAACCTTCCACCAAATTGACGTTGAGAATTAAACTTAATTTTAGGATTTGCTTCCTTTATACCATTGTGTCTGTTAACGGGAATAAATCCAACCTCTTTATACGCTAATCCTCTATACCTATGGAGATGAATTGTCTTCCATTCCCCCTGGTGTCTACCTACTGACACCCCTCTATGGAGTTAAATAACTACCCGTCACTTCATGTCTAAGATTCGATAGTGTTTGGTCACAAGCGTAGTTGTTCTGGGTCTCATTTTGTTTAGGAGTAGGCCTATAATCTAATGGATCAATACTCTCTTACACTTTAGTGAATGAGGGCGATTTTAATTAAGGTCTCCAATACCATCATGGGTCGTCTTCTCCTGTACAATCCTAAGCTTACGTCGAACCGTATGCCTCTAGTCGTTACCATAGCGACCACCTCCACCCATTCGTCAAACTACGAATGGTGTTTCTCAGCTCGGAAGCCAACATAGGGCCCTACGTGATATTTTCAATGCAATCCTTGTATAGCCAGGGGACACCCCAATCGTAATTATCAGCTCATGAAGAATTGACTATAACTCCTTACGTCTCTTTTGATAATATTAAGTGTGTTGCGAAACGTAAATATGGGAACACATGACGAAAGGCCAAACCATATACCTCTCCGGTCATTTCCTAGAACACTTTATCTGAAATGTTGATAGTTGTTATGTCGTTATGTTATGTTGTTACGTGTTATTATTTGTTCAGCATGTTCCAACACAGATTACATAGGTGTAAATTAATAACCCACATAAGTAGCATTTTGCCCCATTAAACCGGTCTTCTAGTAGCCGAGCATTCTAATTGCCCCAAACATATATACTCGACTGCCTTAGATTCGTTATTTGCAAAAGGTTATGTTAAGAATGGACATCAGTTTCATTATATATTGTTCGGATTACGTAGAAAGAAAAACTGAAAGAGAAAAAAACAATAAATGTAATTAACGTTAGGGGAAACGATTTAGTCGTTGATGTTTTGTAGTTAAAAAAAAAGAAATTACTTGAACCAAGAACCGTCTTTATTTAATAGCTAAGGAGCCAGGAAAATCTGCTTTACTTCTTGAAATAGTAACATAAAAATGACAAAGACTAAAATAAGAATGTAAAAAAACAACACAAAAACCAAAAAATAATAATATAAAAATCCAGGCAAAAGGAAGAACGTGGTCTCTAATTTTAGCTTCACAATAAATATATCTTCAAGGTACAGGAAATGGATAATCTCTGCCTCCCCGCCCCCCCCCCCCCCCCGCCCCCTTCACCATTTTATGTCTTAGACTAGGTTCATGAATATTCATGCCTAGATTTCTGTAACGCTTTTCAATAATACACAAGACAAGACGGGTAGATTCATTTTGTTCAATTTTCAGACAACTGTCAAAATTATTGGTTAAAGTCATCTAATTCGTTTGTCGCCTTGATTAGGATTGATGAAATCTTGAGAGAATCGGCAGATGCGTCTGACAGAGGCTAAGTTTAGAAAGGACAAATAATAATGTATTTTGACTTGGTAGATCAACTTTGAAGTATACCAGATTGCCTCTGATGAGAGGTATTTGTTCAAGAATATTCGCCAATCATACTTGGGTTCGTTCTCAGTAATTGGTGCGGTTTTTAAACCATTATCGGTCATAATCTATGACGAGGTTTTCTTCTCTTCCTGTCATAAATATCAAAGATATAAACTTCCGTCGCTTTTGGCAAATGTATTTTTTTTTGTCTCTTTGGATAAATGGGATTAGGAAGTGAACCAGTTTGGGTGTCGTGGTTTATATTTAGTTATTACTTTCTGAGGAAGCTTCCTTTTTTATCATTGATATTAGAAAAAGATACTTAATCTAAACTTCATGTAAACTAAAACTGTCTTTTTGCGAAGGTAGGGTTAAATGTCATCAATAGTATCCCCAATTTTGCTAGAAAGTCACAGTTATGGTCACCCAAGTTCAAAAAAGGATGT
The DNA here is from genome assembly GCA_000934455.1 of Apostichopus parvimensis. Classification (NCBI taxonomy): domain Eukaryota; kingdom Metazoa; phylum Echinodermata; class Holothuroidea; order Aspidochirotida; family Stichopodidae; genus Apostichopus; species Apostichopus parvimensis. The sequence goes on from KN891654.1 coordinate 21,933, forward strand.
TACTGTCAACCAACGCGTTTGCCCCCTCTTAGACATTTATTACATTGATGCTCCTCTGTCTGTGAATAACTGGGAGAGTCTTAACCTTCCGTTGAGTATTTTAAAGACGTTTTACCAACATTTTTGCATGTTAAAATTTGAGGTCAATACTCCTGACCTTTAAACTTGTCGATATTCTAATAGGATTGTTAAAGTTTGGTTTATAAGTGACCATTATTCAAGCTTTAGCATTATTTCTGATTCTATTGCAACTTAATTTGAGAAGCTTCTTTGCGTTAAGTGTTTATACAAATGAAAAAACAACACTAATGGTAATGTACCCATTGTATCGGACAAAAGGTCAAAAGTCCCTTCGGTCAACCGTGAAAGTTAACAGATGTGCCACAGGGAACCTTTGCGCAAATTCACATTTTCGTTTCAAAGAAAATCGAAAATTAATGAAGTGAATGGAACGACGCACAAGTTTTGAAATAAAATGGTCAGGACAGGTGAGGTACAATAATTGAAAAAAAAAACAGAAATGAAAGATAACATCACTTTAACATTATTCAATTTAAGAGACATTTCATATGGGGCATAGCTCAAAAGCTGCCATTTTTGTTTGCCATTTTTTGTTATTCTTTTACACATTTAAATCTCTTAACAGTAAAATTCAGTAATTTCTTTTCATTTTATTTTTACCATGCAATAAATAATATTATTTAGACATACGTCATGTGAGAGAAGAAATTGTAGGAATCTTATGTCAAAATTTTAAACACTGGCTAATCAACGTTGGTAAATAATTCTAGAAGGATTTTTTTTTGTTCATCTCATTTTGAATTAAACTCGGTCGATTTGATGACATTGCTGGAAATGGACAATTCAAAGCAAACCTCGATGTTTTAACTTTAAATTTGTCTCAGAGTTTACATTTATTTGACCAATCAAATAAGTCTAAAAGAAAACCGTAAGAAAACTTATTTATAGTTTTGATAAATTGATAGTAACGGAGTTAATTTATCAACTCAAGGAAAAGAAAATGAAACAATGATTTTGTAAATTACATTTTTTGACCTGAACGGAACTGCAATATTTTGCTGATATTTTACTTTCAACTTAAAGAGTAACAACAAGTGTATATATCTGCCTTATGTTTTTCTTGATATATAAAATATACGTCTGAAGAAAAGTTATGGAGGTCTAGTTGGTGACATTTCCTGCTTCCTGCAAGAATTAAGAGAAAGATGGATGGAAGATTTAGGGAGGAACCTGAGAAGAGAAACGTGTTTAATTTCATCCGATTGTTTAAGTACGGTACTTTCAAAACCATTCTTTTTCAAAGTTGTTATATAGGTATAGGTTATTTATAGCCAATGATAAAAGTCTGCTACTAAACTTACTGCTCCGCTGCCTCCACAAATCAAATTTTTTAACCCTTACAAGATGTTTTACCTGATAGAGAGAAGAACTGTTTAACCATAGCCTATGTGATAAATTTGAGAACATTTCAAACTATTCTTTTACCTCTGTTTAGGCCCTCGGTTAAAATAAAATTTATCTTGGTCTGGAAACTGTTGGACTCGTTATTCGTCTAAACTTCGGACATGTGTAAGTTTTTTTGTATTTCCTCACGATTTACAAGAAACAGAAAATAGTAAAAGTGAAACCTGGGAGTTCTATTTATAGAAGACGAAACCCAGTTATTGATTATAGGGTATTGATCAATCAATCTCCGAACTTGACATTTCATATCAGGAGGTGCAGTTTGTCTACGCCCTATTATATACCTGATCAATCTATCAATACGTAATATCGGTTAATGTGAGTATTACTTCACACCGTTCGTTATCTTTGGAAATGAAGAGCGGAGGGAGATATTCATATCGATTCACGTGTTGAAAATATCTAGCAACAGGAACTCTTTTTATTTTATAATAAAAGTCGTGGGGATTGCGTCATCCTTCATTGCGATTTGTCAGCAACAATTGCGTAATCACATTCATATCTCGCAACAGCCAAACCTCACTTTTTATTGTTTGACTGTTTTATAATAGAATGTGGGGTGCGATACCGGGTTACATGGTATACAAGTTTCTGTGGTTTGTGAGACTTCCCCACCCCCTCACCCAATCCCAGCCAAGAAATGGCTATGTAGCTATCGCCGTGCACCAACTAGGGCTTGATAAGTCAATTGTTAGAGCCGGTAGCTTGTTATCCTAGGTCAGGAATAGAATCCATAATGAATATTAAATACACATATTAATACTGAATACACAAGTTAGCAAGGTGGATATTTTACCTTCTTTTAGTTTTTATTTTCAGCTAAGGAATTCCCATCAACTTTTCTTTTCATCTTTATAGTTTTAAAACCCTTGTTCAAGATTTATTTAAAAACAAATTCCCACCAACAAATCAGAATAAGGCAGGGTAACGCAAGTTAAAGTTTAAGTAATTTTTATAATCAGCTGCTTATCTGTTGATTGTACTACAAATGTACTTATACACTAACTCAACATTAGTATAGATATCTTATATTCTAAATCTCCTCTCTTATATATGTTACCCTTAAAAATGTCTTTTCTACAGTGAAATTATGGAGCATTCCTTGAAACAATATGAAAAATAATGAAAAAAATGAATAAAAAAGTTTTCCGCGTTGACCTTTTTTTCCAATCTATTTATAAGTCGTTATATCGTCATCGAAACATACAATACCAGAGAATTGCTGCAGAATTTTCAAACAATATTTTCCATTATTGAAAAATTGAATGCTAAATTTTTAAAGAAACGCTCAATTAACAAGAAGATTTTGATTCGAGAGTAGGACAAAGGTTTTAAAATAAAACAAGGGTAAAGCAATTTCTTTTTACGATTCGGATACCGTTCTCAAATTCATCAGAATGACGTACAGATGATATAAATACATTTTATATTAATAATAATATTACTAAGCAGGGATTTATATATAGCAAAAACCAATTGACCCAAATTCGTATATAAATAATAAATATAACTTAACCATTACGCTGGCGCTACGTTGCCTGTTTCTTTTCAATATTGACTATACACTACTTTAAACAGTAAAACGTATATAGTACATCAGCAAATGCCAATACGGCGTCTCCTGTTTCTTTTTCCTCAATTCAAGGCCAAAGAGATGAAATGATTGTCCGTCATTCAGAAATCGTTTTCGGTTACCATTCTCAGCAGCTGAAAAAGATCATTTTTAAGAGAAAAATTCCATTTTAGAAATTCACTTATGTTTGTCTGAAGGAAAGACGCCTCTGGCATTACGTCATAAACATAAAAATGAGGATTGATTAAATCAAAAATTTCTGATTTATTCTTTTTTGGCATTACATATTTTTTCTCATCTTACGTTTCTAATTTCAAGGATGGCTGATGTTGCTTACATGCGAAAGTCCTGTTAAATATAAGTTTTCACGTTGAAGTTGTTCCAGTACAGAAATATTCCAGTTGAGAACGGATTAATAATCGTTTAAATTTTGATTTAGTATACATGTTGAGCAATAATAACATTAAAAACATTCTGAACGTAATATTTTGTGGAATCCCGACTTTACCCAAAGAAATAACGATGCAGTAAATTTAATTCCTCGAATACAACATTGAATAAAGATGTAATCAATAGTTAAGCAAAAAACAACAGTAAGAAATGTTTTACAAACAAATAATCATATGATCAGTGTTAGCAGAATGAATGTACGTGTCAAGACATTCAAAAGTTCACAGTATTGGTAATGTCAAACTCCTGACAGAGTGTGGACCCCGGATTAAATCCGAAGGGGAAATACGGGAAGGATGAGTAAAAACAGGCATCTTTCTTTCTATTATATAGCTGGGTTTCCCCCTATATTTCACATTTTAGACGACACACAAGTAAAAGGTTTGTGAAATGTTTGGTGTGTAGTGTGTTACATCTGTTACATATGTTATAGCAATCGGTTAAGCTGCGTCAGACGCGTCCTTTCGTCTCAGTAATCATTTGAAAGTGAACATATTTACCCCCTATTTTGAAACATAGACAAGACAAGAATTTGTTAAATTATCGAATTTCATTAACGCAATCTTTTTGAAGTGGATTTTTTTGAGGAAAACACCCACGGTGGTTATATGATTGGTTTCTACACATCTACCCTCCTCCCCTCCCCTCCCCCTCCAACTCCCACTCCCCCTCCCCCCAATAGGGGACCATTTATAGACAGCTAGGATATAATAGGCTCACAGAATTTGAGGTCAAAGCATGATTGAAAATAATTAAATTAAACCAAACATTATGTATTGAACAGTATTCAAATAACCGGAAGCAATTGTTTTGTTTGGATAAAACTTAACATTTCTATTTTATTTCCATTTGTTTACCATTTGTTTACCATATGTCATAAAAACAATCAAACAAGTAAACAACCACATAATCAAATATACAAATACAACAAGGAAGAAAAACATAATTCTCCTAGCAATTTTATATTTTACAATTTTCTTAAGTTTTCCAATTTAACCCCAAAAATAGCTTAGCCCTCTGCAAGAAAGTTCAAAATGATAGGTAATTTGCTTTGTTCTCAAGTTTTTCTGATTATGTTTTTTGATATTTTCTTGATATCTTATCCATTGGTATGGTAGGATTAATACTCATACGAAATGTTTAAAATGTCAAATCTGCAGAAAGGTATACACGTTTGTCAAATTACATGGTCCTAGTTTCTGGACTCTTAACTATCAAATTACATGGTTCTAGTTTCTGGACTCTGAACTCGTTCGTCAAACTACATGGTCCTAGTTTCTGGATTCTGAACTCGTTTGTCAGGTTATATGGTTCTAGTTTCTGGACTCTGAACTCGTTTGTCAAATAGCATGGTCCTAATTTCTGGACTCTGAACTAATTTGTCAGGTTATGTGGTCCTAGTTTCTGGACTCTGCATCGATCGGGAACGACATACTTTTTAAATATAAATTTTATCCATTGTTCGTACAAGATGAAAGTTCTTAAACCTTTCAAAAGGACAAAAGTGCATACAGAAATTAACTTCCTCAGAATATGTATTTTAACTTGACAATTGGACATATTTAACGTAGATCGATCTATCTTAATTTCAATATCATTTTAGTTGTGACAAAGTTATTGACTGATATGGTAATTCTTACCGAC
>KN891654.1:27259-43314 GCA_000934455.1 Apostichopus parvimensis
GTATATGAAATAATTTAGCATTTGTGGTTTATGCCTGTATGCATGCCTATTTTCTTTAACTTCTTTCATTGTGAATATTTTTCGTTGATTGTCTTCTTACAAACAAAGAGAAAACGGGCATGCTTGTAAGTCATTAAAATAATGACTGCGATTCAGCGGGTTATACGGGGTCCCCGGTCCTCGGAGGCATAAAATGAGGGGGAGACGGGGGAGGGGTGGGTGGTGTTGGTAACGAACGGAACTAGGGTCTCTGTAGACAACAAATCACGATCAGAGGTAAAGGTATAGCTCCCTGATGAAACACTGTATGGACAAAGAGTTGATACATTATTCGACATCACGTGATAGTTTTATCGGCCATTGTCTTTCATCGTCGTGGAATTATCAGCTCGTTTTGTTTCAAAGATTGACATCTGTAACGTTTACGATTATCGTTACAGATCACTCACAAATATACATGAGTTGTACCTTTATAGCTTCTTCACGAAATCATCGTAAACAAGAGATGTATAATATCCATATACGATGAATGCTTTGGTACCCCAAAGAGTGCTTTATATGGGAGGTGTGACACTATCAGCCAAAGGATTGTATTACTCGAATCGAATAGAAATAAAAACTCTATTTCAAGTTTAATTGCTGTCAATTAGTTTGATTGAAGAGTTTGGTCGTGTATTTCAAGTCAAATGGGCAAGTAAACACTAGCAAAATAAACCTATCAATAGTTGGTATGCGTGACGCAGAACTGTTGAAGGAGTCCAGGTGCGCATGCGTGACCTAAAATAGAGTCGTTACCTGAGGCATAGGTATGGGAGTGAATAACTTTTAATGATTAAGATAATGTAGCTGTCGATACATGAAAATACAATTCATAGTAAACCACTCATCAAAATTAGACTTGTAAGAACTAAACTTGATGTAAAGGTGTCGTGTGTATGCGTGTGCGTCTATGTATCTGTATGTTTGTATTATATCAGACTCGAGTCTCGACAAGGACATGTGTAGTAGAAAAACAGGATAGTTACATTTGACTGGTTGATGCATCTTCTTTGGTTAATATCCCTCAAAATTATTTCCCCCTTTTTATCCATGTTGGAGTGTGAAATATCATGGAACGGTTCTCCGAGCACTGATATACATTTCAATCATTAATTTATGACATAAAGATATACCATTTCTGACTAAAAATTACTCAAAATGAGATTGAAATTGACCCCAAAATGACCTTTGGTTATAGTAAGTTGTCAACCATCCTATTCGATTTTAACATTTCAATGTCCAGACTTAGCAAAATCCAGATTAAGAAACTTCGAGAATATTTCAATAATTTCAGTATATATAGAAAACATAACAACTATATGCAAGAATTCAATTTCCATACACTCATACGTACTAACTTGCATCCTACCGTATAACCTATCTCACATATTATTGCACATTATAAAGAAAATGAAGAAAAAAGGAAGCGATCAACCGTATCAGAAGCCTGAATTCCTATTCTTGCTTTAAGCAAACCGTGCTAAATAATTTACAGGCTGGTATGAGATTGCCTAGGAGTTCAGGACATAATGATTTAGGTTTGGAACCCGTCATTGGAGTTTGTCTATTATTACACCGGGTAATTTCAAGCCTGCTGGTTTATTTCTGTGGATTGCGTAGGTCACGAATTCTGTGTCTCCATGAAAGAAATTAAAAAAAGAAGAATCGAGAGAAAAAGAAAGAAGAAGGCAGAAGGGAAACACATATTTTGTTTTCTTACTTCAGCACCGCTGTCAATACAGAGAGCAATGAACTGTGTGTTATATCTCACGTTTCTATCTTCGCTCTCTTAGCGAACAATTTGCCCTGTATACGTATCAGAGGCTAAATTGTCAAGTCAAACCTGCGAGGGAGAAGATTCCATATGTTTGCGCTCACTGAAAATAAAAACCACTCCTAGGTTGGTTTTCCGGGCTAGTCTAGCAATCAACTAACGGTTGACCTTCTTTCTCATGGAATGATTTAAATGATAATAATTTGAATAATGACACGTTGAAGAGATGTTTCCATGTGCCTCGTTTGTTTAATGGTGGAAACTGACAGACTAAAAATAGTTACCGATTAAAGGAACGCCGTTTAGCAAAAATGAAAACAGATAATTCCAACCGATGTCTAATTTCATTTTTCTGACAATCGACAACCATTGTTTCGTTGTTAATAAGTTGATATCATAATTGTCAAGTATATGTTTGTAGAAATGAAAACAAAAGATGAGTCACAAATTAACAAAGAATCTTTATTAAAATAATTAATGCTATTTCAAACCATGTCTTGTGTTTGCAAATGTAATTGTCCTCTGCACTCAATACACGCGCACATTATAATAATAGTTGTTACTAACATGTGATAAGATATAGACTAACCCTACCACACATTTCATACCACACATTCGATTAGACCTAGCCTAAGCTTGCATATCACTTCAAAGAGTTATCTCCAGAATTTGAATGTTGTTCTTTCAAGTACCATATCAAACAACTGCGTACATTGCACAGGCATGGATCCATTTGTATTACTCTCATGAGGAGCGTGCAATGTCGAACGTTGCTTATTTAATCGAAGTTTCTTAAAATTGTGTACTGTTCTCTCTCAAATAGACAGGTAGAAAATAACGACTAAACTTATATTCTTGCTCTAACCAGACAACCCCCTGTCCTTGCTCTTCGCTCAATGTGACCTTTTTGTATAAAGAGCCAACCTCCCGGAATACTGCAGTGGGATTAATGCGTTTTCATGGTATCCCTTGGTAACGATTAATCTCTGTTAATTGCCTTTACAATAACATCTTATAATTTTTATGAAGTATGTCTTTTGCCTCTGCAGAGATTGCCAAAAAATTGATTGTGATGTTATCCTCGTCCCATTTTTACGATTATTAATTTGTTCTGCAGAGTGCGAAATTATTAAAAGTTGTTTTTATAATTCCATAAATGAACTGTTCACCCTACACTAATCAAAAATTGTAAAGAAAATTGCAATTTTAATAAGATTCATTAGAAACAACAATCATTATACATTATGCGGGAGATCTGAAGAACTTTTCATCTTTTCTGGCATTATTTAAAATATTTCTAGCTGAAAGCATAGATTGATGTATACCAATATGAGGAATACTGTAGTATTCAACAATAACAATGACAACACTGATGAAAGGAACAATAACCGGAACTAAGACGCGAAAATTAAAACAATAGAAAGGAGGATATGTGAGACAATAAACATTACAAGAACAACACATTAAGTGTATAATACATCAACATCGCGGTGGGTGTCAGAATTGACAGATGTCGATGTCGCTTGAGAATTTAAACTAGTTTAGTAAGGACTGACAGTTGCCAGTTAAAAATGTTTCCTTCGAGATCAAATGAGTAGGATTCAATGTGTATAGGTTGTATTGGTGTCTGTTCGCTGCATTACTAACACATGGACGTACACAATGTCTTGACCACATGCAACATTCCAATGACAAATCATGAGTATAAGGGTTTGAAAGCGGAAACCTACATTTAACGGATAGTTAATTTCATTTAGCGAAATTTAACATCAAACGGAGAGCAAACAATAGCAAATATACCACTAATCAGAGTTGAATCTGGGAGTGACACAGATTAACGCTTTTTTTTTGAGAAACGTGTTTTTCAAAGACAGTGGAATTTTTGAGAGAGAATTCAGTACAACCCATAAAACTCCATACGACTACTTGTTTTCCGGTCTGGTAACATTTCTTTCAGAAATTGTTGAGCGTGACACATCAAAGTCCCCTCCAATTAAAGTTTGCCATATGTAGGACAAAATGTCCGCAATTGTTTATGTTATTCCTAGAATTATTTCCTAATTTTTCTCTCTCTCTTTGGACTAAATAAGTAGAGACGTTGAGAAGCAGACTTTAAAAAGCAATTCCTTTTGGTTGAGACAGAAATCGAGAATGACGGAAACAGAGCAAGGAGTGACGTTATCAGTTCAACAATATGTCAAAGTTAATTGATATATCGTCTTGGCAACTGATGAAGTGTTTAGGATCACTTTTTTTGTCTTCTTTCTTATATAACATTTTCATATAACTAAATATATAGTAGAAGTAAGTATTAATTCTCACAGGGTAAGAACAATCTCAAAGACTTAACTTTGCCACGAAAGAGTGAATGGTACTCTCAAAAAGTGATCAATACTTGCCAAGAGAGAATTACACTCCCAAAGAGTGAACTATACTTTAATACAGAGAATTATACTATCAAAAAGTGAATTGCACTCTCATATAGTGAACTATACTTTTAAATAGAGAATTATACTCTCAAAAAGTGAATTGCACTCTCAAAGAGTGAACTTTACTTTTAAATAGAGAATTATACTATCAAAAAGTGAATTACACTCCCAAATAGTGAACTATACTTTTAAATAGAGAATTATACTCTCAAATGGGAATTACACTCTCAAATAGCAAACTATACTTTTAAAAAGAGAATCATACTCTCAAAAAGTGATATATACTTTCAAATAGTGAAATATACTATCAAAGAGTGAACTATACTTTTAAAGAGACAATTATATTCTCCAAAAAGTGGATTATACTCTCAAAGAGTGAATTACACTTTCAAAAAGTAAACTATACTATCAAAGAGTGAACTATACTTTAAAAGAGAGAATTAAGCTCTCAAAGTGTGAGTTTTATATTTAAAGAGTGAATTACACTCTCAAAAAGGGAACTATACTTTTAAAAAGAGAATAAAACTCTCAAAGAATGAAAATACTTTTGAAGAGTAAATTACACTCTCAAAGAGTGAATTACACTCTCAAAGAGTGAACTATACTCACAGAGAGTAAGTTACACTCCCAAAGAGTGAAGTACACTCTTAAAGAGTGAATTACACTCTTAAAGATTGAACTATACTCTCAAAGAGTGAAATATACTCGAGTGAAAAATACTCTCTAAGAGTGTAATAAACAGTTTTATAAGAAAGGTACTACTCTGTCAAGGTTTATCAGTTGCCATATTACACAAACTCGTATAGATTGCATTTACTTACAATAAACCGGAAAATATATCATAAGTAAAAACTCTCTGTCGAAGGGCCTTAAACGTATCGTACCTATTATCCATGTGTCACAAGTCGATATTGTGAATTACATGGCGTGCCTTTAGCAATGTTAAATGATGATTGACTTGGGAGTCAATGTACGAAAACGAAAGAAAGTGTAACTCTGGCAATTCTATTAAACAAGAAAATTGTAATAATAAGCGGAAGACAAAGTAGCGGTTTCAATTCATTTGAAGACAACGTGAGTTAGTAGAAGACAATGAAAGACGACTGAAGGTAACAAAAGACAATGTAAATAACATAAATCACAAAAGCCGGCAATGCCAAATAACACCATACAAAAAGAACACTCAGTTAAATAACAATGGAAGATGATATAAGACAATGGAATACAGTTTAAATAACAGAAATCAAAATAGCCGGCAATGTCAGACAACACTATACAAAAAGAACAATTTAAATAACAATGGAAGATGATATAAGACAATGGAATACAATGCAAATAACAGAAATCACAATAGCCGGCAATATCAAACAACACAATGCAATAAGAACACTTTAAATAACAATAGAAGATGATATAAGACAATGGAATACAATGCAAAAGATGGCAAGCTCTCGAGCTATTACTGTTTCGCTTCCATTATGACTCACTTCTCGCACTGGCAGTATTATTTATTCAATATATAGCTGCTCATAACAGTCACCAATTAAAATGCACCCAACCAACAAAGAAATAATAATAATAATTAGTGACTAACTTTAAATGACAGTTTAACCTAAACGAGTGCAATGAGATATGGACAAACCATTGAATAATATTTATGTTCAATTACACAATGCTGACAAATAGGCTATATAGCTTTGAGTGTACCTCAAAATTTCATGCCATGTGATGATGTATAGTTCCCTGTTTCTTGCTTGTGAAAGCTACAGGAAATCGAGAACAGTTATTTCCACCCCCTGTAAAGGTATTTGATATACACGGCGATTGGCAGGAGACTCGAAAAAGGGTAAATAGTCCCTGAAAAAATAAAAAGTTTGAAGTTGACCTGTAGGGTGTGCTTTTATCGTAATTGAAAGGGGAAAAATACATCTGTAGAACTAGAGCGTCCTTATGATAGTAACAGCTAATGTCCTCAAGATTCTTGGGTTGTTGTCTCTGAGATGCCGCTTTCTTCCTCTTCCTCTTAAAATGAAAATAATTATGTTTGGCGGATGACGCAGAGCTGAAATTGTTCAATTGATTCCAAGTATTGCTTGCACAGAGAAATACTGTAACACGTTTTCACCAAGTTTATTCCCATAGCGAAGATCAACTATGAAAAAAGCTAGAATGTATTTACTTTGCTTCCAAATGCTTTCCTTGATTTATTCTAAAGTGTCAAAAGATTTGACGTATGAAACTATTTCTATTTTCATAATAGGCGACCTTATTGTAGGGTAATATATCTTTGATTCGATATATCTTACCTTGCGGGTCCCCGTCTTACAAGCGATGAAGAACAGTGATAATACTATGGAAAATTAATCTACCTGTATTAAACGAAGCTGAACAAACTTGTGACGGAGAGAGGGATTGAAGTAATATTTTTTATGTTGACCAGAAGCATATATATGGAACGTTTCTGTTACAATTCCATATATCTTGCCTTATTATTGGTCGACGATAACAACTGCAATTCTCATATGAATAGAATATTCCCATTGCTTTTAATTTGATCTTTTTGGTCATCAATGAAATGAAAAAGTACGAAAAGATTGTGCTTTGATATTTTCATAAAAACCGTTTCTTATCTATGGTAAAATAATGCTTGGAGAAGTAATGAGCGACCCCTCGCTACTCGAGTATTGTTTAAAGTTTGGGGCTAAAGAGGCAATAACGTGTTGATAAACATCAGGTAACTGTTGAATCAAAGATATATAAAAGTTTTTAAGAGTCTGGATATGTGGGCCAGTAGCATATATAGACACAAAGGCATGTGGGAGGGGATGTAGGGGAGAAGTGTTGTGCAAATGAAACATCATGAATCATGCAAATGACATGCATGAAAAATGTATCGTCGTTAAAAGCATATATGGATAGTAAAATCCTCATCGCCAATGAACTCTTTAGTGGTGTTAATTATGATAGGAAATATGAACGTTACAGAGATTACTGCTGGAAATGACCAAAACCTACGAGGTGAGTTTGTAATTATATTGTTCTACTCACTGATATATAAGAGGTAATTTCCATAACGTTACGGTGCATTTATACTATTATGCATATCACTTAGTAAATTCAAGAAGACTTACGTTAATGCATTCCTTTAGGTATTGCTTCCCTGTTGTTAAGTTATTTTAGGTCCTTTTTAGCTGCGACAGCAGCTGGAAGCTCACTGAATAACCCGAGAGGCAAATTCGGGCGTGATCATTGCGTTGAGGTTTTTCATATTAACCTTCATACTTTTCATATTTACCCTTGTATAAAAAGACGGTGTAATAGTTACTAAGAAAGTGTTGGTCTTACACTTGTTAGGGATACAGGGTTTGCCACTGTAGTGAATATGACATAGGTGTCCTCGTTGCCATTAAAAAAGGCTGTTAGTAAAACGGACATCGTCTTTGACGTCACTTCCTGTCCACGAATGCTGTGCTATGTCAGCTTTTAGACTTATTCTTTTTGTACTTGTCCTGCACACGTGACCATTGTCGTGTTGGAATCTGTTTAAAATGTTGTTGTATTCTGGTAGTGTAAATAACTGCATTGTCCATGCTTTAGAGTTCTGAACTTCGGCGACTATCTCTAGCTAGGTTTATTTCTTTTTTATATCTTAACCTTCGCATACGCTCAGCTCTGACATTCGCTAGAGGAGGCCCTCGTTCATTCTCTTGATGATTTGCATATGGTTCACCAGAATGGATACATTTTCAGGTTATCATCAAATCGGTGATATTTGGTAAGCTAAATTTGGCGCCATTTTCAGATTGCATTTGTCGATATGATGTGCTCCTTAACATGACCCTGGGAATTCACTTATGATTTATTTATGACAAATGAAATATATTGTTATTTGTTAACAGTGTCTGCTACTCATTGCGTCAACAAGGACAATCATACTTTAGAGAAAAAGAATAGAGATTTGCCGAAGGAACGATATTTAAGATAAATGATTCATTTTCATATTTTGTTCATTTCTGGTGATGTTATCATCTTAAGACTTTGGTTGTCTCGTCTATGCATTCAACTTGGTTAGCTGACCTTCATGTCTCGCGGTCATCGGGTGTCATATTAATTCAGTGCTCCTTGCAACAAATGATGACGTCAGAGTATGGAGTCTTAACGGAAAATTGTTTGCTGACCTTTTGGCTGTCGCCAATGGCCTCTATCAGCTATTTACTTGACGGCTCAGGATGTCACCACAGTAACTATATCTGTGAATAAACACCCATAAATAATAGCAAGTTTAGGAAACTTCTAGTTCCTGAAAGATATGTTAAGTGACAATATCGCAAGGAAGCAAAAAATCTGTAAGAGAAAACAACCGTAAGAAAGAAAATGAATCAATCGTTTCGTAGAAGTCATAATAAGTTAATGTACAATCACTGTACCAGCAGATTGATGGATTACGTCACCGATATAAATAACTATAGCTATACATGGTATTATGTTATACCGTTGCCTATATGTGTATGAGTCGATATTAGTGTGGCTCATTTATGTGACCAAGAATCTAGCTGACCTATTTGTGATCAATGGACATTAACGATAGACTTGTGAATAATACTGGGCAACATTATGTGTATCTGAAGATATATCCATGGATAGAACATTACACACCGAATGATATTTGAGATACAATTAATGATATATGTGTTCAGCATTTCAATGGATACTTAAAATACGATACCTTTACATATAATTACCCGTACGTGATACACCGACGATAACTATAGGTTATTCTATCTGCGATATGCAATACATCTTCGTTGCTATTGGACAACAATGTCTATGATCCATAATACACCGCCTATTATACTGGTGAAATACATTCTGAGCAGAACTCTATTGATAAATATAATATCATGATGATACTGCCGGTGCAAACAAGTCACGTGGTACTGTCAGTGCTGCTAAGTAACTTATTGCGGTGATACTTCTAGCATATTATAATGTCGCATGAAATGTTATTGAATACTACAAACAAAGTGTTGTTTTTTAATTCCTCATCAGAAAACTTAAATCTGCATTCACCTCAATGTATTGAAATATGAGCATGTGGTAGGACCTACATACAGTGTAAATAAACATATAAAACTGGAGTATCACGTGATTGCAAAGCACCAATCACCTTTCAATCTACCATTTTTGGCTTCAATCTGATATGGTTTCCTAGTTGATCAACACTTCCTATTTGAAAGGTTTCAATCTGACCAGAATGAAAAAGAAATATATTCATATTTTTTTCTTATTGATTATGGACCTTCGTGATGGTTTACGTTGAATGATATAGGTTTCCACATATAAATTGGCTAGAATTATAGAACTTAGATAGGCAGTGAGCGCCCCTTTTAAAAGTAAAAGAAACATCGACAGCAACTTTACAATGATGTCTAGAGTTCATGCCAACGGCGGAAAACCACTTAACGATTACTTTTCCCTCAAGAATCTATTAAAATGAAGCCAAGACATGCACTACCTTTCTTCTTTCCGATCGACAGATATTGTTAGTTTTAATCATTTCTCCTAAGAGAGGAATATTTCTCTTATTTCCGGCTCGAACACTTACGATGTTCGGAAAAGTTTTTGTGAAAGGGTTTGTTTTTCTAACTGTCTGAAACCAATTTTTCACCCTTGATTTTAATCTGACAGAGACCCCGGCACCAATGTGTAGGCTAACTAACAGGGAGGGGCAATAAAAAGGTTCAAGTGTTTTCAGCTGGCTTTTTCGTTTCCATTAAAAGGAGTTCAGCGTCTATTGTGGAGAATATATTTCATATATATTGAATGCTTCTTTATCTTTATTCTCTATAATCTTCCTTTTTTGAAAATTGAATTATCATTTTGATACTAAACCTATAGCCTACTTATCGCCATGAGATGCTCTGTACGAGTTCCAGATTGTCTCAAATTATCGATCAATGAAAACTATTATAATTTGTAACCTTTAACTGGACATTTGTGATGATATAAGATGTTAACTAAGCACGTAAAATGCACCACAAAACCTCTTAGTTGTCGATACATTTAACCTTATTAATTCTTGCGAACATCAATGAAGTCCATTTTTAACGTTCCGACTTCCAAGTAATTCTGTTCGATGAAGTTATCTTACGTGCATTGTTTCTTGTGTAAATCAATTTCACAAAATACCAAAGACAATAAAAACACAAAAACGAAGGGAAAAAAAACGTATAAAACTTCACCTGATTAATAATGGAAACTTTATTGATTTTAGACCGACATAAATATATATGCTTGTAAGGGATATTGTCATATTAAAATAATAATATAATAACGAAAAGTAGGTTGCTACAAGGTCGGGGTGAACTTTGAAAGTTAATGTACATCCACAGGGAAATTATCTAGATATAGATGTGTACAATAAAACAATAAAAAGTTAACTGTTAAAATAAATAAACAACGGTTAAGAGAACAAAATATACAAAAATTAGTTATTTTGACGAATATTAGTGATAACAAGTTTTTTGGTTGTTACAACATATTGTTATATTAAAAAGAGATTAATTCTCAAACAGTGGTGACTAGGAAACTATTTGCCAACAAATTGAATAATTCATATGCTACTTCTGAGGTAAAAACTTTGATTTGAAACGATGCAACTGTGGTCTTCAACCAACAGACTAATAGAGTAAGCGAGAAAGAAAACGATATTAAAGCATTCATAGAAAAGAACAAGAATGTGATTTACTCATTTTCAACTCCAATAATACCCCCTTTCCTCCCCTCCCCCTCCGGGGTTCATCTAAATAAAACAGAAAGAGGTGTGAAGGATTATAGGTTGTGAGAGGAAGTGGAAAGAAGGGGTAGTTTAGATCTACACCTTAATATATTTTGTCTTTGGTCAATAACGCTTTCCTCTCACCAAACTCATCTCAGTTTATAAACCCTCTCCAATTAGATAGATATCTGCCCATGTCACTGTTTATTTACAAGCTAAGTTAGATAAAAGTTTCACAAGAATATTACGGAGATGTGTACTTAGGTTATTTAAAAAATAAACAGGGGATTTACCAAAACAACTGATATAAATTGATCATGGAAAGGTTTCTACTAGAAATTACGCAGTTTGACCATATAAAGAATAATCCATGTTGCTATAGTTTAACAGGTTGCTATGTAGATACTTTGAAAAAAAAACAGAAATGGAATGCTTCGATATTCCATTAGCTAGGAATAAAGATTAACGCAAAGGTTAAAATAAATAAGAAACCTCTTAAAGGTGATCCCTGGAATTTTCAGTCGTAGTTAAAACGATTGTTAGTTTGGCTTAAAATGGTGGCTTTCTAAGAATTATTTTATCATGAACGGATGAATTTGTAGGGAGGCTTGCACAAAAGAGAAGGTTATATCAACAGTCGCGCAATTAAAATAGTCCTCCATTCTATGTAGAGCATGTGCTGATTTTCAATGACAGTTTTCTGCACATGCGCACACCACAGAGGTGATAAAGGTCAACTAGTTTAGTAGATGCTGACCAAAATAGAATGAACTCTTCTGATAGATAAGCTGTGTGTTGCATAAACTTAAATTCAAAACATTCTACGAGCCGGGAACATTGACATATACTCATCAGGAGCAAGTCCCTGACTAAGGGAACAATTAGACGTTTAGGAGCTCATTCTCCACCACAAACTCTTCACCTTATTAATTTACGTAACGGTCACGTGATGAACACCATCCTCCTCAACCAATAACCCCATTGCATATCCAGAACTGTGAAAACACTTTCAGCGTCCGTTGGGAAGTACCGGGACATACTTTACATATACAATAATATAAGAAAAAAACACACTTGAATTAATTCTCAGAATAAGTGACGCTTTCATCACTGAGGTTAAGAAAGATCAATAAATCATTTTACACGATCGCATCCATTTAAAGGATTAATATAACATTATTCTTAGAAGAAAAGATCAATGCTGGTAAAATTCGTTAAATCCTTCAAAACAGTGACACGAATATATGTTAAAAATCTTGACACTGATATAAAGCTAAAAAGTACTCGTTACTTTTATTATTCTTCACTTGGAACACTTCATACACATCGTGTCGAATTCTACAACTAATTTATTTTATTTAGTTAAAACTCAAGGCAACGTTTTAACCTACTTGGAATAAAAGTGTCTGTCACCCACGGGAGAACTTCCGTCGGCTTTGTCTTTAAATAGACTTGTTAGTATAATTTTGTTTGTCTCTTGAACTAAGTGCGAATAGGAAATAACCACATCTCAGAGGAGTAACTGATTTAATAAACCAGTCAATCAAAATAGTCAAGCGAGTAGTTTAGCGAAAAGTCAAGGCTGTGAGAATATGCGGTATATCTGTGGAGAGTGATGCTTAATTAACGTATACACTGTTTAGTAGTTACCTTATTACTGTATACAGTGTCCAAATCCATACGAACGACAAGCTATACCTGGTATTTCAAGTGACTGCGAAAATGTATATGTAAGTTAAGACATGAGAATGAATTCTTGTATTGTCTCAACATTGTTAATAATGGCATTGTTATCAGGGCGACCTCGGAGAAGCACTTTGTAATTCGGTTAGGCTATATGCAAATAGTATGTTTATATATGTTGAGAAGCATTAGAAAGGATGACGTCAATTCACATACTGCCAAACATACATTCATTCATTCTTTGTCATTCCGTGGACTAGACTATCCTATCTCAGAGTCAAACCCCAGTAGATCTAATTCTCCCATGGTGAACATGCCGAGGAATGTTCAGCGATATTTCTACAGATTAAAGGCATTGAAGACTCGCCCCAAACCGCGTGCGGCCATCTGAAAAAGTTAACTTTCTGTTGTTTGCAAGTGACGTTTTGTTCGTGTCGCTACAAAATGCAGACAGTACAGTAATGAAACTTGATACCTTGTTATCTTTAGCTGGACCTGAGATGTCCATCGCTGTGTTGTTTCTGGGATCGATGGTGGTGCCTAACACTTATGTTACACCTCATTCGAAACTAGGTCAGATTACCGGCATTAGACGTTTCTTTTTGCGCGAGTCTTCACACCCTTTAAGCTAACACAGAATGTGTTGTTCACGCATCGACCCATGAAATAGACCACTGTCTATATGCATGGTCATCGTATAGGAACGTACGAGGTATAATAGGCCTATATCAACTTTGATCATTTGCTCCGTAAATCATCAAACTTTCTGACACATTTTCACTGAATTATTATTTTCTTGTTCAAAAGGGTACTTCTTCCTAATGTGGCTTTTTCCAAACTGTTTTGCTTCCAGTAATAGATTCCCAAACGTACCTTATAGCGAGTGATGTTATGTAACGTCATGGGAAATGAGGGATACATGGCCTGGATGTTGTTATTGTATTATACAACATTTTGTGACAAACTACAATAGGACATGCGGCCAGTGGCCACCTGTTATTTATTTATATTTTTAAGCTGTAGTTGTTTATGATCGATTATTTCTGTTTAAATACGCCGGTTGTTTATGTACTGTTAATTGTGTACTTATAGGTCGCCTGGTGCTTCCATCTATGACGACACAGGACGTCAGCCCATCTTAGGTCTCTACGTTTGACACATTTATACTAAAAAAAAGTACTTTTAACCAACTTTTCAGCGATAGGAAGAGGACAATTAAAACAAGCTAATAGAGAATAAGACAATGAAACACATCATGGAACTAATCGTTGATGTAATGTAATCGATACAGATCATTGATCATGCAATCATGTTTACATAACCACCTTTGTACTCTCTTGTTGGTGATTTAGCTGAAATAAGCAATCTCATTTGCATTAAGCGAGACATTACTGTCAAAAGTGAAACGATACGATAAAATTAAGACTTACGGAACTGTCACAACATTCTTATTAAGTGTCGAAATTTGTGTATGTCCGTAAAGTTTCATGAGGAAGTGTTGCAGCTAACCAAACAACGTGAAAATTAAGTTTAAGGGAATATCTATTTCGCATAACTGGGTCAGAGTGTCTCCGGGGACCCATGCATAAGTAAGGTAACACTGATAAAAGATGTTACCTCATGTAGTCATGAACTGTCCATATCTTTCGCCAGGAAATAAAGTTTGAATTTTTACTGCGTTTGAAATGTGCCCACGAGGAAGAATTACTGAAACATGGTTGAGATGGTAACGAAAGGTAAATATAAAATGAATGATATCTTAGAAAAGCAGCGGATAAATGGATTAGGATATATTCTTGACGACTCCATTTACGAAGAAAGAGATTTTAAAGAGTTATATAACATTTATTATTTATTTAAGGCTTCCTTTGTGAGCCCTGCCAAAGGATGGATATTGGATGTGTAAACATTAAAGCCGCATTCAAGGTTGAATTCAGAGTTTCATTTATCGTGGTAGCAGTCATACGTTAAAGTCGTCATATAGTACAAGAATACATTCTAAGCTCCTTTAATGCCGCTGTAAGGGGCACACTACTAAGAGGCGTTCACACATTGAGAATGTCAACACGAGAAAGTATTCTTAACACCTTCAAAGAGTCATCCAAGGTTTTATTCAGTTTGAAGGATCCCGCTAAGAGGCATATATACCAAACATTACGAATAATTCATAAAAATGTAAATATTCCATCCTAAAATGAAAGCAATCTTCTGAAATAACTTATACTAAAAATGAATTGAAAATCAAACAAACTATAGGTGAGACTAATTGTTTTACGACGACAAGAGACAAAAAATATATATTTTATTTTCTTCTTCTCACACCACACATACAAATAAGAAGAAAAAAAATACATATATGAGATGAAATACAATACATCCATTTTGCTTATTTTGATAGAACGGACTATTCGTACTTACAACTTCACAAATGCTTTTTGCCATGGGCATTGAGGCTCAACCTCTATACTCAAAACAGTCATTGTTAGCTGAAGATTAAAATCTACCTTATTTTAGCGCAAGGTTGTTGTAGAGGGAAGGGGATGCGAAGACGCCAACGAATTCAATGACCGACATAACACAGATAATAATATTTTTAACGGGATATTTATCATAAATGAAGTTGAATATGGTTCATGGAGATTATTTTACCACATTTTAATTAGATATTAATAGCACCGGTACACTAAACGAATCCCAATATCAGTTTGATTTTGCGAGCTAGGTTCGTTATAGTTTTTCGTCTAAACGCCACAATAATGGTCAATATATTTATTTACTTTAAATTTGTATGTATATAGATTCCTTTCGAATGTAGTAAGTGAAATATTAGTTAACTCCACGCGAATGCCAATACAATAATGTTAGTGTAAGGTAAATCACAACCAAATCTTTGACGTATTGTAAATAAGCTGGATTAATGAAATTAAAGATGGTCTTGAACTGTTGATTACATTAGTGATATTTGTTTATCATCAAAATAACGAAAATAACATATAAAATACCTCATTAACAACTTGGACAATTCTCAATGATCAGAAATGCGCTCAATTTTTTTTTGAAATCTGTCCATGTATCAAATTATAACAATAAAATACATTGATTAATTATTAAATGGTACATTATTAGATGATTTACTAAACTATCCGAATGCAAAGATTTGCGTTATACTGGCCATGTTGTGCTCTTGCTTACGTGACAAATGTGATACCAGCTTACCTTATGGTTAACATCACCTTAATCTCATGAAAGGCACGTTGCAAGTTTATCATAGCTATACACTTACCGATATAACCATGCATGGACTCTATATACGAGCCACGCATTTAAAGCGGTTTATAGCACTCTTAGTTCT
>KN891657.1:0-10451 GCA_000934455.1 Apostichopus parvimensis
AAAGAACCAATACCTTTAATATAGAATTACCAAACTTAAGAAAACCTAAAAGTAATAACAACAGCAGTAAAAGTAAAAAATGATATAAGACAGGGTTATAAACCCTGTCTTAGTAATAAAGAACATAAAAATATAAATTAAATAATGGAATCCTACTTGATTTGTTTCATTTTCAGGACAACATTGACACCAGCAACGTCTAAGGGTTCGTCACCCGGGCAGGAAAGGGAGAGAGGACCTCTTCCTGTAACCATAAACGTTAAATCTCCTTGCGCCTGTGTAAGATTTATTGCGCTCTCCGGTTTTTCCGAGCGAAATTGAATCGGGGACGGACGGCGCGATTTCTGTTTCCATATGCGGGAGAAGACTAGATGTTGAAGTATAGTTTTACAGCTAGTAAGCATTGTGTAAATTTGGTTCTTAATGTCAGTACGGTTTGTAATATTGTATAGCAGGTAGAAGACAGATTTTGGAAGAGAAGATGAAGTAATTAAAGGAACAAAAATTTCCATGTCGAATTGTCCCGTAAAAGTTTGCAAAAGAAGACAGCGCTCGTAGGTCGTCAAAGTATCAACAAAATTTTGACTGTATGGGAGAGGTGGATGAAGAAAAGGTTGGAGTGGGGCGGAGGGGGAAGGGAAGGGGGGTTGTTTGCTTTTGCAGGTCACATGTTAGATATTTCAGATAAAAGTATCAAATACCATTGAACTATATTGACTCTTTGCTGAAGTATAGCAATGACTAATTTGAATTAGTTTGACAATTACAGTTTGATCGGCATGGAAATGGTGGTTAAATCTTGAGTACTTCATGTGCCTTATTGCTTCTAACAGAGATGCTATATAAATACGTACCATGTCGAAAAACACAATCCTTCGTACCGGAAGATTTAGCCATTGCTGAATAAATTACATCATCACTCACTTGTTCACATCTTCATCAAAGATATCAGGAACGAGGTTAAATTTTTACGGGACCCGACTGGTTTTTTTTAATTAATGTTAATTCTAGCTGATTACATTTGTGAAGTGTTTTTATCTAACGATGCATCTTCTTTTATTGTCATGGTAATTTTAGCTACGGTAGTGTACTTTAAAACACTAGGTTACTGTTAATGGACCTTATCGAGATCCACTTGTATATATATATATATAAACTTATCTTCAGTCAGGGTATTTTTTCGACGGATTGAAAAATCTCCTTTTCGTATTCACGATGAAAAGAGGGCTAAACCTCAAGTGCCTTTATTTGTATTGAGACTTTCATTCACCTTGATAAACTTACTGTTGAATATTCATATATATGTAAATTACCTTTCCATCCACACATCCATCCAACCACAGGTCTTTCTAAGTATTACATACCTAATTTACATATCAGCCTTGGTCATTTAGTATTCATATATCTTGAGCCGTTACCAAAACTTTTATAAAATCGATCGTAAATGCTGCCCGTCCCAACCAGGTTGCTATCCGTCCGAGGTTCAGACAGTTTTTGAAAATGTTTTAAAGTGCCCAAGGGGGCGAAAATTAAAACCAGGATAGTTAAAAGTCCCTCTCAGTTTGACCATTTTAATTTGTTTGTAAATAAACAAAAACATTTTAGTTATATATTAGTAGAGTTTTACTAACTTGCCAAAGTATATTCCTGGAAATTTTCTTTCCTCCCAGTAGAGTGATTAAGAGTTCATTTAACATGTATTCTGTACATAAATTCTATGTTTTATCTTTTAGTTCCACGAGAAGCAAGCGTTGTGCCGTATTATTTGTAACAAACTTCATTCATTTCTTATGAAGGGCAACTATGTTTATATTTTTGTTTCCATAGATGAATGTTTCATAGACAAAACATTATTCACTATTATTGAATGTTAAATGTGTTTATATATATATATAATTTCTTTTTCTTTCTTTGAGCATTTAAGAATGTTAGATGGTGACTTAACATACAGGAATAGATCACAAAGAGAACTGTACGTAATTAATTAATTAATTAATTAATTGTCCTCGTCAACCCCCCCCCACCCACTCCCCCCATAAGTTTTAAGTCAACTTCCCTTCCCTACTTTGAGCATGGTAACATTTGACTCATGTTTTGTAAAATGATTTCTTGAAGGGTTTAAATGGATATCAGATGGATATGATTGATCAGATTAAATAGATCTCCCGATGGGTGCAACTGATGGCAGGGTGCCTGTAAGATGCTTTTAGAAGTTTTTGAGCTTCAGCGGCCATTCGTTGACATTCTAGCATATATTTGCAGCCAATACTCGGTACCGTCTAGGAGTTACTGTGGGGTTGGGAGGGGTTAGGAGGGTTGGCATAAAGTGTAAGAAAATGGGGTATAAGTTTCAGATGCTACCTTGTAGCTGATCAAACCCGCTGATTATCAGTAATGGTCTTTTGAGAAGTTCATCTTTGAACCTTATTTTGTTTTTCTTTTTTACATTATCATATTCAAGAATGGTATCTGCACATGACAGAAGATTAAAGCTTTCCCAATATCAGAAAAAAGTTGTCCTGCAGGTTATAAAAAAATTCAACAAGACTGAATCTGACAAAAGCTGTGTGTAATTCAGGTTGTTGTCAGCAGTAGAACAGCTCTTTGCAAGATATAGTTTACTTCCTTCCCATCATGCATTGGAAGTGGACGTATGAGGAAAGTAAACAGACACGATTTTAATGACTAATTGAAGAATTCTGCACGTCCATGAACATGTGGCATTAGTTTGATCAGGTTTAATTACATTTTCATTAAGAAAATTCATATTGCATTTAGTAATATTCTGAAAAATGGGGGGGGGGTGGGGCTAGAAACAGTTGGCTTCTTGTTATTCCTTTGGGAAGAATTAAAGAGCTGCTGGGTTTACTCCTGGAAGTTTGAGACCTCCAAGAGCTGTTTTGTGAATAATAATGCTTTGACCAATTTCTTCACGGTAATGTCATCCTAGTTCCATGACCTTTGACATGTGTTGCATAATAGATCTCTTTGTCATCTATGTTGTAAATTGTCGATAAATAAAGCTGTTAGACTTAGAAAGAAATTGTTTGCTTGGTTTTGTTTTCTGTTTGTGTTTTCATAATAATTAAGCCCTTAAACTCAGACATGAGGACAAGAAGCCTATACTGTTTTTGGTTTCGATGATAATCGTAACTTATGCATTCATGATGGCATATGTCTGTGTGTGTGTGTGTCAATCAGGGATAATAGTATGGATACACACCTTCAAACTGGGGATGCACCCCCAAATTAATGTGGATATCCCAGTTTGACAAATCCCCATATTCCATGTGCAAAAGCCATCCACAACATTTCGGAAGTGCCCCCATTAAGAAATCCGCATGTCTGGTGTGTTACTTGACAAAGATGAAGTAGGTGTCTCAACTCTGATTACCATAGCGCCCTCAGATTTATACACACGGTTGACGCATGTCTCCAGTTAACAGGTTAAGAGACATACACACATTTTCCTGGTTTACTACTACAGCAGCAAAACACTTCCCAGTTGGATTCAAAAATGCCAAATACACATTAGTGTTTGCTCGCTTGTATGCAGTGCTCTATAACAAAGATATTTCACCTTCGGATGTGGAATATCTTTGTTTTATACTACTTGACCATGTTGTCATCACTAAACATGGAGTTACATGCATTGAACTTGTGGGAACCTGAAACATACCAGGTGAAATTACTGAATGGTAGGATATCATATTTTTCTTGTTTTCAATCCATTTTGGCGATATTCCCTAGGTATATGTGACTTTCATCCGTAGGTTCTTCCCCATTTACATAGTAATACACCCGAAAGTAAACTTGGATAAGCTGTGCCAGTCCTAAGTAACAAGCTACATTTAGTGTAGGCTACTTGTTTTCTATTACAGTATAATGCTTTAAAGCCAGTTGTTAGTTAGAACTAACAATAGTAACAGCCTAACATATCTCCAATATGTAACTAAATTCAGGCTTTATGTGATGTAGGATAGGCCTAGCCTAATCAAACCAACTAAGATAAAGTTGCCTAGCCCTAGAAAAGAGATCGTATTTGGGAAATTTTCTTATGACATAGGCCTATGCTAGGTTTCTTTGAACTTGAGGTGTGTATGCCTAGTTCAATTACTAATGATTAAATTATTTTATCAATCTTCATCAGTGCTTGAGGATTACTGTAGGTAAGAGAAATACTGTACACTTTGCAATACAACATTCAGCCCAAGCAATGTTTATTTACTGAGCCTAAGCAAAATCGAAACTTGCAAAAAATTCTTTGCCAAACAATTTGCCAGTTTTCAACAGTGTACTGGTTCACATTTATTGTTGTCTGATAGTGTGTGTCAATAGCGACATAGATTCATTTCATTTTGCAAGACAGGCCTGTTGCTAAGGTAAAACCTAGCCAAGAATGATGAACGCCATTCTACAGAAACTCATGCAAACTAATCATCACAACAATTCATGGTGTTACATCATTCATTGTTTGGCTCTTATTCGTGATACAAGATGTAGTAGCCTCGTAGATGCATATGAACATTTTGATTTACAATACCATTTCAGAAACGTTGTAAATTAAAGATGTTCACAGTTTTTAACATAACAACACAAAAGAACAAAGACATTGCGTCATCAAACAAATTTCATGTGTCTATTTATGCAGTAACTCCAACACTGTGCCCAGAAATTGCAGCAAACACGAAAAGAGCTATGCTATTAATGGTTTACAAACAAAGAGCCAACTATCAGTGCTCACTAATGAGCAATACCTGCCTTAACAACATCTTTGAATAATAATTCTATGATATCCAAGCCTGAAATCCTAGTTAAAGACTACCCCCCCCCCCCCACCCGCCCTTCCAACCTCATTCGCAAGACCTTTAAACAAATAGGAAGTCAGAAACGAGATTCCTTCATGAAAAATCAGTATTACAAAGTTTTCACAATTTGACCCAATATGACCCCAAATGACCTTTGCACATCTTTCTTTACCACACAATAAACTTTTCACAAACTGGCAAATTTTCTTACCAGGTCTTCCCATTAAGAACGGGAAAAACTTGGAAAAGGCAAGACTTTCTCCTGGAGGACACAGCCACCAAAGCCAAAATTAGCTGCAAGCTTTGGGGAGATTTGGCAGATCGAGTGACGACAGCAGATGTTGGGGCATCCATCAGTCCCACAAACGTAGAAGTGGACATCTACAACAATAAAACCAGCATCAAGTCCACGGATCAGACAATGGTCAAGGGACATTTATATTCGTTCACCGTTTAAAAAAAAAAAACATTTACTGCACCAACATGCAGTTTTCATCACTAACAAAAACCATAAAAATTGTATGCTGCATGACATAGCTTCTTATTCCATTTCCTTCCACACCAAACAAACTTCAAAAACAAATCTTGACAGAAACAAGAAGCTCATATAAGGTGGTTCTTTTATAATGTGATAATGAATTACAAAGACAATAAGATATGAATAATGTTAGAAAAACCAAACCAAATGATATTAGAACACTAAACACTGTTCATACAATTTGTTGACAAACAGTAGCAATTACCTGATAATATCTCATATTAAAATTGCCCCCCAAAAAAAGAAATCGCTTCTCGGCCTTTTGGCTAAGATCATGTGTAGCATCTGTTCCCTTTCGAGAGACGGGGGTTGAGAGCGGATCAGTCGTTCGGTTGTTTGGTTTTCATGACCAGGTTCTTTCCTGGGTGACTTTTCTTAAAAGAGCATCTCATTTTAAAATGCCCCCCAAAAAAAGAAATTAGGCAAGCACTTGACTAGAACCAAGTATTTCAAAACTGGACTACAAAAACAGACATCTCACTTAATGGCTAAAAGTAATTGTTTAGGATACTAATGTTGCTGATAATTTATTCGGAAAATAGCCGACATACTCCTCACTAAAATACCAGAACATACTACATGCAAATTGAAGGAAACAAGAACCTTAGGCAGACAGATTACATTTGTTTGAACATAAACCAACATCGAATGATGACAGCACAAATTTACAGCATGACATTAAAGGGTGTGAAGACTCGCGCAAAAAGACACGTCTAATGCCGGTAATCTGACCTAGTTTGGAATGAGGTGTAACAAAAGTGTTAGACACCACCATCGATCCCAGAAAATACACACACAGCTTGCTACCGTTGGTAATTAGACACTAGTGTACAAAAAATACTATACAGCTACGGTCAATACCCACAACACAGTGTACATAGCAGCTTGGACATCTCAGGTCCAGATAAAAGATAGCAAGGTATCACGTTTCATTCACTGTCTGCATTTTGTAGTGACAAGAAGAAACATCACTTGCAAGCAACGGAAAGTTAACTTTTGGCTGATGGCTGCACGCGGTTTGGGGCGAGTCTTCAATGGCTTTAAAAACACATCCAACAGATCTCCAACAATATGATAAGACAGCACACTCACAATGACTCTACCTGACATCAAAGAATGTGTTCTGCTATCACCAAATGTGGGAAGACTTGCTCCTACACTTTAGCACACCACTGGCAGGAACTTCTGAAACGTACGTTTTATGACTGTACTAACAAACATTTACTTGCACCACCATATCAGGAAAAAGATTTTACTTCAAACAGCACCAAAACCAATTAATAATGTTCAATGATGTACCATCATCAGACCATCCTTTGAAAAAAACATTTATTACCTACGTTGATAACAGGTTTGGCTCCTTGCCACAATACCCTTCCACAAGATATTTGACTTCAAATCTTTTACCTTTTCTAGATACCTGAATCCACGACAGCTCCATTAGGAACCAACATGGTACTTGGGATGGATCCAAGATTGGGTAAGTACAGATCTCGTTTAATACATTTTCTAACATGAAATAACGGTTATTAGCTCCCAAATCCACATGAGACCAAATTAATTGCTTGGGATACTTATGTTGTGTCAAATTCTTCAGATAAAAGATGACATACTCCTCATTAAAGCTCATTGACGAAAATATGATTCGCATTGCACTGAGTAACCAAAATACTGTTAACCAGATTTTTTTTGGGGGGGGGCGGGGGGAGGGGGTATATCAAGCTTCTAATGATCTATAAAGTGATATTAACGATACTAGAACACAAGGACACTTTATCAAGTTGACGCCCTAAAAGAAAAATAAAGGAGTGAAAAAGAGAAGAATGAATGGCACAATGTGTATCATTAATGTTATGACTTCAACAAAAGTTACCAACCACTACAAGAGTTTCAACAATTTCTTTCTAAACAGAGACCAAGTTACTCTTATAATGGATTCTGGAGAAGAGCTGATTGTATCATCAGACCTAATCGCCAACATGAATATCAGCGTAGACGACTTTATGAATAAGACGCCAATTCAAATCACAACAACAACAACGGAAAAAGGCCGAATCATGACCACAGAATTAGCTCACCCAGAGGGAGATTCAGATATTGAATAAAACCTTGAAGCCCACCAATATATTAACAATGGTATTGTTTTTAGTTTTTAACCTTATGTTTAATTCAAACGAAAGAGCGACAATAAAAAGTACTCAACAGCCAACCGATTTTCTTCACCTTCATAATACAAATCCAGGAACATCTTCCCTACAAGATCCTACACTACGGAAAACGTGACATACTAAAACTATCGTCTGTTTGCAGTGACGTAACAATTTCAACGTGATGGTCCACCATAATTTTACAAAATGATGTTAACTATAAGCTCCGAGTGCTTCCTTCCCAGCCAATCAAACAGTTTGACAACACCGCACCAGGCTCGGAAGACTAGCGAATCATGGCTGGATAACACAAGTCAATAGCAAAATGAAAGTTGTTGAAGGTCCTGACTCAAAGCCAAATCTTGTCTTATTTGCATTGAAAGACATTCCAGCTAACTCTGAGATCCTGTATGATTATGGCATTCCAGATTCTTTCAGGTTCCCGCAACCACCTGAATATGTCTTCCAACTAGAAAATGAAAAAGTGGCTGAAGATGCCCCAACTGCTTCTCCAGACGATGTCACCAATGACATGGAGGTCACAAAAGAATTAAGTGGTGAATAAAGCAGTGACTCAGAAGTCCCAGATTCCATCCCTAACAATTGATACCATGAAAGATGCCTACTTGCCAGGTTTGCCTGTGACAAGGTCTTCCAGAACCATTTCAGAAAGTATGAATTCTGAGAGACTAACATACAAAAGGACAAAGCTTCATTAGACACAGATGACATAGAGGTCACAAAAGAAATAAGTGGTGAATCAGGCAGTGACTCAAAAGTCCCAGATTCTATCCCTAACAATGATAACACGAAAGATGACTGGTTACCAGGATTGCCTGTGACAAGGTCTTCCAGACTTTATATACCACATTGAGTACCACATTGAGTACAAGAAGCCTATTGTTTTTGGTGGAGGTCAAAGGTCATGTGGGGTCACCAGGGGTGAAATTGTGAAAACCTTGTTAACACGATATCTCAAGAAGGGAAGGTCAGACCAATTCATATTTGATGTGTAGAAGTACCACAATGAGTACAAGAAGCCTATTGTTTTTGGTGGAGGTCAAAGGTCATTTGGGGTCACCAGGGGTGAAATTGTGAAAACCTTGGATATCTCAAGAAGGGAAGGTCAGATCAACTTCATAGATAGTGTGTAGAAGAACCACATTAATTACAAAAGCCTATTGTTTTGGTGTGGAGGTCAAAGGTCATTTGGGGTCACCAGGGGTGAAATTGTGAAAACCTTGTAGTAAACACGATATCTCAAGAAAGAAAGGTCGGACCAACTTCATACTTAGTGTGTAGGAGTACTACTTTCAGTACAAAAAGTATTGTTTTTTATGGAGGTCAAAGGTCATTTGGGATCACCAGGGGTCAAATTGTGAAAACCTTGTCAACATGATATCTCAATATGGAAGCCTGGGCAGATCTCATATTTGGTATGAAGGTGTATAGCAATAAATAAAAGAAGCCTATTGATTTTGGTGGAGGTCAGAGGTCATTCGGGGCAACAGGTCAAATTGTGAAAGCCTTGTAAACATGATGTTGGACAGATCTCATATTTGGTTTGTAGATGTACCATATCAAATTTAAAGAGCCTATTATTGCTGTTGGTGGAGGTCAAAGGTCATTTGAAGTCAACAAATGAGAAACATTTACTTCACTCCCCTCTTACCTGTCTCTTGACACTTACACACCTTCCTAAACATAATATCGGAAGGGAAGCCTGGACAGATTGCATATTTGGTATGTAATTCTACCTCATTGAGTACAAGAAGTCTAATGTTGTGGGCGGAGGTCAATGGTCGTATGAGTTCACCAGGGGTCAAATTATGAAAACCATGCTTATTTTCAAAATATTTCAGCAAGGACAGATGTCATATTTAGTATGTTGATGTATCTATCACATTTAGTACAAGAAGCCTGTTGTTGAGGTCAATGGTCATTTCAGGACAGCCTGTGTGAAAGTGATGCAGAATCATACATGGAAGTGGCTTTTAAGTCCAAATGTCTGCATTGATGTAATATTGACAATCATCATGATGAAATTGCAACATTTGTTGAATCTTGGGCTCAAATATGAGTAAATAATATCCATGCATTGAAGTAAATCCTGAAGCCCATCATATGAACATCTTTTGTTCCAAAATGCTCAGGCATTTGTATTTATACTCTTGCTAAGATAATGGAGTAATACATATGTGTGTGTGGGGGGAGTTGAAGGAGGTGGTCTGGGAGGTGGTAGGTGGAGAGAAAAATGTCTTGAAGTTATTATGGGTTAGTTTGCTCAAAACAGTTTATGGTAAAATTCTGTTGTCTGTTATGAGATTTTTCATTGGAAAATTATGTTTCAGGACAGGATAAGGTGGTGATTCAACTAGAGAAAAGTACTGTCACTGAACAGTTTTGGCATGAAAAAGATCCAAGTGCATGTTCAAAATATCCTGTATTAAGTTTTAATATATTAGAAGCAAATGTAATCCTTCTCTAACAACTATCTGCATCTAAGGAATGGTTAGAAGTATTTAATTCAACTGCTATGGAATGGTTTGTTCTAAATAAATAAAGTGGATGTATTTTTTGATTACATGTTTTTAATTTTTTTTAAACATTCTGTTTGATCAGATGAGTTTTCTGCAAGCTGCTAAACAAAGTAGGATATATTTTGATGAAAAGAAGGCAGTAGTTGGGATTGAACCAGGGACCTTCTGCTGCCCAAACTTTTTCTCTACCACTAGACCATTAGGTGGGAGAAAGCTTTTGCTTGCTTTTCAAATATTTAAAGATCCAGTTGTTTGGACTTAGTGTTTTTATAAAACATTTTCTCCCCGAGGGAACCTTGTCAGGGGGAGAGGTGCCGGCGAATTCCCTTTTCCGCTTGGGAACCTTGTCAGGGGGGAGGGGTGCCGGCGAACTCCCTTTTCCGCTTGGGAACCTTGTCAGGGGGGAGGGGTGCCGGCG
>KN891657.1:21151-42402 GCA_000934455.1 Apostichopus parvimensis
TTTATTTTTATTTTATTTTTTTTGTCTTTTTGTGCAATTTTTTGTTTGCAGAGTAAAGATTGAAAATGTGTCACTTTTAAGCACATCACCCATATCATTCTCCTTCTGGGTTATATTTGCTTCGCTTTGTTGTTTTTAAAGTTAAAAAGTAAAGAGACTGTTTTTATTATATCAGATAGTCCAATAAACAGAACAACCAAAAAAATCATGAGAAAACAATAACAAAGATGAAAGCCAAACTAAAAACAAGGACTTCTGAGTTGAAAGGCAAGACTATGGAAAAATGTTCAGCCCACAATAGGACTTTCTATACTTCTATTGTACCTTCTTTTATCTTAAAAACAAAGGAATAAAGAACAAAGGAAAAAGGGAATAATGGAAAAAAGAACAAAGGAAAAAAGAACAAAGGGAAAAAAGGAGCACTTTTTTGTTACACAGTCCTCAAAACATATACATACAATAGGTTCCGTAACCCCAACTCTTCCAACTTGTAATCCTAAAGGCTGAACATATCTTCAATTTTACAATTAATGTCAACAGTTTAACCAGGCTCGAGCATCTGGGTAGCTGCGAAAAGGGGGAACCCAGACAAAGGTATGGCAGGAAAACTTGGTAACATGGATGGCCAACTGGGCCAAAATAACTGGACCACACAATATGGTGACAAGAGACTTTACTGGATCAAAATGGCCAATTGCGTGGAAATACATACGAACAACCATTTCAGTATCTTGCGATGGTTTTGAGAATTCTATTTGCTAACTTTGTGGACTATAGATGCCCCTGTATGACTCCCCCTCCCCCAACAAAGAACAAAGAGCTAGAGGTATCAGAAGTCCTGCCTTGTACCCACCCACAGGGAGGTTTTTCATGCACACCACCCCCCTTCCCCCCTCCCCCCAGAAAACAACACAATTCTGGATGCCATTGTTGGACGAGAAATGCACACTACTAACACAGTGAAACTGCAGATGATGCAAATATTGGGGTAATAACCTTTCGACAGCAACAAAAGAGAGAGACAAGAATGGCTGGAGAAGCTGGTCCGATGTGAGAAGAGCTGCAGAAGATCGACAGGGGTGGAAAGAGAGCATCATGACCTTATGTAACAGACGTTACGGAGAAGATTAAGATTAAGAACCTTTCGTAGCTAATCTCAGTTTTCCTGACTTATACAATTCTTTAGAATCCCTTTATAAATCTATCCCATTTGCTTCATTCGTAATGAATCTTTCGACTCAGAATGAAAACTAACTTCTCTCAAGTTCGAAAAATTCAAACACTCATTTGCCCTATGGATTGTTCCTTTTTTCGGCCTCAAAATTTGCTTCCAACACAATCAGCGCTAACAGAACAAAACACCCCCAAATTGAGATGATGCTTCCCTCGTTTAAAAGTAAAAGGTTGCCCTCTACGATCAAGGAATATGTTATCTCGTATCACATCGTAAAATAGACAAATCGTTATTCAAATATTAATTTAATTACCCGTTTTCTATCTGCAAAAAAAGATGACTTCAGACACAAATTTAATTTTGATATGATGTAGACTGCTTGCTATGAAACAATATCATTCCAGGTCATATTTCTGTAAAATATTTTAATTTTTTAAGAAATGAAACCGTTAAGTATCCGAGGTTAATCAATTCAAGTGCACAAACAAAACAAAGTTCAGTTCCTCAGATGGAACATAAAAAATTCAACATGGTTGGGGGTTGGAAGACTTGTTATGGCCACGAAGCACATTTTTAATAGTATTATTAATATTAAATTTGGCAAGGACAAATGGTGTTGGAAGTCATCAAAAGGTATCATGTTTATATAAAGTTCAAAGAAAGAATTTTGGTTGAGTTATCAGAATATATAGAACAATAGATTTAACATTTACGCCCGCCCGCACTCATGAACAGACCTCAATGTCAATTTAGCGTTAAAGGATCATTCCAGAGACTTAATTTAAGAGATTTTAAAAGATGGATAACTTGAAAACCAGAATAGATTTAGAAATATTAATAGCACTCAAAATTATCTATTTTCCTTAAACTATGACATACAACGACAACCAATTTTGCCAAAGGTCATATTTTAAACAGAAAAATCAGTATATCTCAATATGTTTTTTGGGTTGTGAAACAACATTAATGCAACTGAACCAAAAGCTGTCCCATACAATTTGTACACTATTGTATCTCTTGCTAACTTTGTATATACTGCTCCAGAAAGTACAACGCCAAAACTCAAAATAAATAGCCAGCACTATTTTTTTTTCTTTTTAGTTTCCTAAAGTTGGAAAATATTTTTGTTTTATGGTGGTTTGCAACATTTCAGACTTATTGCATTTCTTTCCCCTTCCCTTTGTTTTTGTGTTTAACTTAAAAAGTTCCAGGAAAAAAAAAAAGAAAAGAAGAAATTCCTGTTCCGGCACAAACTCTTCAAATTTGTACATATGTTATCCTTTTTCTCAGATATATACATTTTAAACGACCAGGAAGTTTTCCGAAAATTATCTTACAAAGGAAAAGCAAAACAAAATGATTTTTTCCCATTTTGTTTTACAATTTCTTTTCTTTTCCTTTAACTTTAAATATGAAAACAGCAGTCTTGAAAACATTAAGCTTCCATTTGAGGCAGGGAAATAGATCAGCGCGGAAAATGTACTTGTTTTTTTGGGGGGGTTCACATATTTTTCTGTTAAATCTTTCCTTCTTTCTGTCCCTCGCAGAAGATGATTCATAAGCGCTGAATATCCTAGCAGATGCCAAGGCTGGGTACGGAGTGCTGACCATGCGGAAATTTCCTTCATTATTTTCTCCGATTTATGCATCCCTTTTTCTTGCCAGTTAATGGGGAAGCTTATTTTTTGGTTTATGTTTTTGTTTTTGAAGTGTCCATAACCACCGCAATTCCTCTGATTAATGTCTCGCAGAGACGATAAATAAATTATGAATGCATCTGCGTTAACATTTGACTGGGATGATGTCGGGTTCTGATTTGCATGAACTGGGAAGGGGGTACGGGAGTGAAGGCAGGGGAAGGAGGGGGTGGGGGAGGAGTGTATCAAATGGGTTTATACAGAGATAATGCCTTTTAAACAAGTCCATTAAGTATATATATATACAGTATATATATAAATGTGGCAGTAACATTAAAATAACTGGCAGAAAATGGCAAAGAATGCTTGGAATATTGAAGTAATAAAGTTTGTAATTATTCGACACTAAACTGGTTAATATTAACTCCCAAGATGGCCACTCCATTGGTACTTTTAGATGATATTTGTGCTATGCATAAGGTCTAATACGAATATTCATGACCTGAGAAGTAAGTGTTCACAGAATTGTCATGATTCCATTGGCACGACACGAAAATTCGACCAGAATTATCCAACAGACTTCCGTACCTCTTTCGTACCTCCCCCTGCCCCCATCCGGGCCCACGAGATGTTATATTGAAAAGGAATCTAAGTTATATATTCACAATACCATTTTCGGTACATGATAATACCTAAATTAAGACTAAAGACAATTGGTTCATGCCTGTCTTAATATTAACTTCTTTGTGGTAGTAGAGGGGGCTGGGGGAATTGCGCCTGAAGAAATAGACGGCGACTACCAAAAACATTGCTTTTCTTCGACACTTTCACAGTTGCATGTCACTTCTTAAAATGGTACTGCAATTGAGGTTCCCAAATTACCTCAATATGGTTGGTACGATTCTTCAAAATGATCGGTTTAGATTTCTCATTTCTATGCCAGTTAAACTTAACTCTCTTTAAGAAGACATTTTTTTTTTGCCTCTACCAATTGAAACGGAATGGAACAGTATTCAGTCTACCATTTAAAATTGGCTTCGGTTTCATTACTTTAACTTCCATCCCAGAAAACTGAAACAAGGTCAACATTTTACATGCATCAGACACAGACAGCAACTGTGCGACTGCAAGAAAGCAAGCTGGCCATAAACCATTTCATTAAAGTAAAAAAAAGGACGACCTTATTGCTGGATTGTAAAAACTAATGAGATTACAATTCACAGGGAAAGCAGTAACTAGCTTATAAGAAAAGTTCCCAGAGCACTGTGGGAGAAAAAAACATCTTTCCGGCGGTCCCCGTCACCAACCAACTACGAACCTATCACGGATAAACTAGTCAGATATCACTTTGTTTTAAGAAGACTCTCTTTCCTCCTCATTAATATTCATTATTTATTTGTTGTTGTCGTACAAGTATGTTTAAGCAAAGCGAAAGGAAGACATAAAAGCAAGCAACATTGACTCCAAATTATGGAAGCGATTGAAACAGAGGCTGCAGGCAAGTTTAACAGAACACATACATCACGAGTGCTCGTACAAACGAGAGCACGCATGCACCATATCGGTTAATTACCCCTACTGCAGAACAGGGTGGCAAAAGTGCGGCGATATTTGTGAGACCGAGCGAGTCTGGCCGGGTAGACCGGGGGCCTACAGAACCCTCCGACAGTAGTAGCCGAGGTCCTTGCATTTCTCGCAAAGTTGTTGCGGGTGCTCTTTGCTCTGGTCCGAGACGTCCAGGCCGTCCGGTTTCTCTAGGGGGCGCTGCACAAAAGAAAGAGGGATGGATGAATTCCTACTGAATCACGAATGACATGTGAGTGATGGGTTTTCGGAGGACGTGAGAGAGAGTTAGGACAGGAAGGTTTAAATTTGTCTACACTGCATCCAAACCTTCGTCGAGAGGGCACATGGTGGGCGGGTGGAGCCGGGACTCAAAATGGCGTCCCGAATTTTGTTTGCTCCGCTAAAATCCGAGGCTTGTGCTTTTCCAAAGGTGAGAGTGGTCCATCGTCTGGTCGGTCACGTCCACGGCGTCCGGTTTCTCTAGGGGGCGCTGTTGTGGAAGAGAGAGGGAGGTATGACCCAAGATAAGACATAAACGTTTCATTCAAAAAGAACAGGGGAAAATATTCAAAGAGATGAAAAAATATTCGGATGAAATTAACAAATTGTATTCTTGCTTACAGTTTTCGGTTAAGTTGTAACTCCCTTTTCTTTTCTTTTCTTTTTTCTTTAAAAACAAAACCCTTTTATTTATTTTTTGTCACCTATTTTTTTGGTCTCAGAGATTTGTCATTCTGATTCATTGTGACCCATGGTGTACCTTTCCATGTTGCCAAGCAACTATCTAAACATGCGCTGTGATTTGCAGAGACGAGAAACGACATCTTCTCGAGATGAATCACGACCTGACGATTGTGTCCTAGAAGTCATTAACCCTACTGACGTTATATTAAATGTCAAACTTTTTACTTTCAACCTGGTTGGGAGGCCTGATTCCTCAAACTGGAACATCTGTGCAGATAGAGATTTATATATAAATACACTTCTTCACTACTGAAGACAGAGAGATGGTAACCACTGAACAGTGTACTACAGGTTAACCAGCGACATGGTGTGATACTCAGAAGAATTTGCATTTTTGATCACTTTTCGCTTCAACGTTATCTGAACTCTTACATTTCTCAAAGACCAAGAACATAAATATATCCAAGTGCAATCACACTCTGAAACAATTTTTTAAATTTTTTTTTATATAAAAGCAGCTAAGACATAAAGTTTAGGAAATTTACACTCTAATGACCCCAAATGGAAGAGGAGCTTATATTTTTCTCTGGCATCTAAAGTTATCTCAAATAATTTCACTTTCAACATCCTTTAGGGCAGTAATATATTTTGCAAGATTGATTCCATGACCACATAATCAAACTTTCCAAGCAGAGGTCAGCTAAAGTTGCTCTTTCAAGGCAAAATGGTTAACCAAAAGGTGGTGAGAAATGTGGCAAAAACTCAAAATTTCCTTGGCTTTGGTCCTAAAATAAATGAATCCCTGCCTCTTGGTTTGCCTGTCTCTGGTAATTTCACAGAGCATGATAGGAAAAAGTTTTACCAAATTCCCAAACCTTGCTCTATGGGTTGACAATCTATCTACCTTGAGTCGTGTCATTGATTATGCACACAATGTGTTGACTTATTTGTGTACACCGACCAATCCATACCTGTTTGTGAGGGTAAACGTTGATGTGGCATTTGATACACTCCTGTCCCATGTTGGCCCAGCTATTACCGCTCATCCACTTCCGTTTGCATTTCGGGCACTTGTACTCTCCAAAACATCTCTTCTTGCCTTGGTAAGGGGTAAGACCTTCCCCTTTCGGTCTGGCCTGAGTCAAAAGAGAGAAAAGGAAGTAGGAGGATAGATAATATAGATTGACCTCATATTTTTAAGAAATAACCTCCATTCAAGAGGAGCTGTATATTTCAATGGCTGAAGTTGAACATTTTGGAATAGCATAACTGATAATTTCAAACTCCCTTGTAGCAAATTCAGCTTTAAGAATAAGATAAAATGTTACATATAAAACAGTTGCTGTTAGGACATCACAGACCACCTATGGTACTGTGGACTACTTCTGGGAGGAATGAAGGAATTTGCCAAGCCTACGGTAACTAGGTTCCACTCAATCAACCACATCTTGAGTTAGTTACAAGATACTGATAAGGGCTTTCAACTGTGTGACATATTTTTTACTTTCCATAAATTCCATGAAAGTGTTACAATTTGCTTGCCACCTGAATATCCCCCTATACTGTAAGTAATTACCATGTTCGACAAGACAATAAAACAATGTAATTCTCCCCATTTATTGTACAGTATTCAGAGACCATACTGCATAATTTACCACAGACATCTGTATGTCAACAGGTGACCCCCAAATGTTTGACCACAGTGTATAGCAATGCAATGCAAGTATATCAATCATATACACACATATTATGAACCAGTAGTTTTCTTGTCAAAACCACATCTTTGCTTGTTTTATCTTTCCTGTAGGTGAAAGATTCCTTCAAATTTGTGGTCTCCCTGTTCTTAATGAAATTCAGATCACCACCTGTTCTGAATACTGAGAATATCCTCATTATATTATATACCGTGAGTAAAACTTCAACTTTGTGTGGACTGAAGCTCTTTCGGCCTAACTTGTCGCAGACAACCGTAAGAGGGGGTAATCCATGGGAATAATGTGACCGACCATGTGCTTCAAATCTAAGATCTAAGAAAATTCGTACTTCATTGATTAAATCATGAATTTTGGAAGGAGAGGTTTGAGAAATGCCAGGACCTACCGTATGGGCTCATTGATTGACCTAGATAAAGGACAATGGGCATAGCTTTGCTACCATCGGTTAGCAGTGAAGAACGTGGACGACAGGGAGGGGAGGGGGGGAGGAGGTTTCAATTGGTAAACCGAGTCCCCACAGTACTGTATAGATTTCTGTTACAACTTGAACAAAATGAATACCCTTGATCCGTGCACAGACTTCACAAGGGACTACAGTACTTCATGATTGATATTTGTACTGTAGAAGGAACCGTTTCAGCCAAAAATTTCAACATGGTTAAATTTGCCAAAAGCCTAAAACAATGGAACCCAAGTCTTTTAAAGGACGGCTTACTCCAGGAAGAATTGTACCAAGGCTGTCATTTGTTACAACCATAAGTCTTATGTTTTTTTTGGTTTTTGTTTTTTCCCCTCTATTGAGTTCATGTTGCTCCTGACAACTGACCTTTTCTAATTGTTAGACTTAGTGGTTAAGCCAATTTAATTGATGAGCCTCCGTCACATGGTTGAAAAGGTAATTTAATTTCTCAAAAAGAATTAAATAAATGTGGAAAAGACATGTCTACAGCCTACTGTAGTCAAATACAGTAACAGTGCATTTTTTTTCTCCTTTAAAATGTCAACAACATATCAAAACTAATTTTGGCCCTTACCATGCAAGTTATCTCATCTATGACTGATGTACAGTACTAATAGTTTAAGCACTGTAGTACACTTAAAACACAATTCTGTATCTAGAGAACCCTTCTTCATACATGTACAGAGAAAGTAGTGCAGTAGTAGCCTTATCTGATCACAGCTGGTTACCACATGGCATACATGTATCAATGTCTACCCCTACTGTACACAGTGGGTGCACAGCTTGGGTAGCAAACACATCTGTTTCTTCTTTCGTGCGTGGTCAACATTTTTTTCTTTTTTTCGACTTTGCATGGCACATAATGTCTCAGTTACACACAGTTAGTCACATATGACTTGTACAGTGTGTTCATATACATGAAATTCTATGCCATGCAAATCATGGTTAAGTGGCTGGTGTAACTATATATATATATAGTAGGGCCACCTGCATATGTATACATTGATAAAGAAGTGGCACAGAGCTCTGCCTTCTTCACAAAACCGGGTTTCACGTTCCCAGGTTACGGTTCAAACTAATGACACTGTATGTATGTCAAACGTGTTACGTCATACATCTTACTGCTATCAAGTATGTAGAACATATGCTATGTACAGTACTACATACTGAAGATGCCAATTTATTGCAGACTACAGTACATGTTACAGTTAATGTCATTTCATGAAGGAAACCTGTCAACAAAAAAAACATGTAACGTTACTGTCAGGGTCTTTGAGTCAAAGGGCCGGGTGGAGGGGGGGGGGGGGCTACAGAACTAGTGTCGTCCGGGGTGCAGGGTGAATTAGCCGGACTGGGTAAAACTAGGATGAGAGTATACTGTCATACCAGGCCCATGAATGAACCATGGATAAATATGAGTCTTCAATTGCAGGGGGATGAGGGGGAGAGGGGGAGGGAGAAGTAGATAGGCATTTAGCAAACTATCCCAGGGGACCTTGCTAGCAACAAATCCCCTACAACACAAATTGTATACATGTGCTAGTACCGCACATAAGTGCTACAATTAATTATCACAAAACAAGTCTACCATTATCATGCTTCTCTAACAAAATCGACTAATGAGCCACTTTGTAGAAATGGATTCATCTACACGCACGCTGTACACATTACTAACTTAAGTGACCACATGTGGTATTTGACATGTAGGCCTAGATGCTGTAATAAGGATTACAAAATCACCAACAGACTAATACATGTACAGTAGAGAGATGATGTAAATCCTACAGAAACAGTGCCCTCACTTCTACCTCCACCAAGCTTATCTAATGCTTCCTGACCTACTGACATGGCAATCAAGCTAAATTTATCAACACTAAAGCATGGAAGGAATGGAATCTAATACTGGGACACCATTTGTGTTGATATAGCAGAGGGACTCTACTCTATATCATACAGAGCTATCTATTAGGGAATGGACTTAATAAAGTTAATAGTGGCATACATGCATGCTTGCATGCTACTATTTGTGTTGATAACCAATGGAGTCTACTGTATATCATACAGGGCTATCTATTTTGGAATGGACTAAATAGTGTCATGTATGCATGCATGCGTGATACCATTTGTGTTGATAACCAATGCTGAGACTATATCATTCAGAGCTATCTATTATAGAATGGACTAAATAGTGTCATGTATGCATGCATGCATGATAAAGAAAGCAAGCACAGATTATTTGCATTGACTTCCAAGGCAACAAGATGGTGGTGTGTCCTTTAGGTATCATGATATTCTGCAATCACTCTGATCTCAGCAGGGTTCTTTCTACTGCATGGTCTACATATAAGCTGAAAGGTCTGGATTCTCTCTCTTGACACTATGGTTGCTAGGGCAGTTAAAAAGTCACCCCACTGCAGCATAAGCACATACATACATATATACATACAGTGTATGGTGCAGATAGTAATGATGATATTATAAATTATGGCTTTGGATTCAATTCCCAAAACACTAGGCTGGTTAATTGGGAAAGTTTAAGTCATGTGCAGTAAAGAATCATAACGGGAGAGAAGAAGTCCGGGGCTTTTGCTCGCATCAATCAGTCCCGGCAGCGGCAAACGACTATGTGCGGATCGAATAATCTCCGGGATGGATCGGTTTTATTACGATGGATGTGGAGAGGGAAGAAATCAAAACTGAGACAAAACTGATTCCGCAAATAAACGCTGACAGTTGAATTAAGGGGAAATGATGGGACGATAAATCTGAATCCTTCGGGGGGCAAATTTCAGGCAATTTGGAGGATGACAGGATTGCACACAGATAAGTTTTGATTCCTTTTGAGACAATTTATGGAGAGGGGAGAACAGGATCGACTAAACTGAACAGTGCATTAAGGATCGATTTAATTTTCCCCCGATTCAAAACCATTTTTTTTTCTTCTTTTTTCTATTGGCAATGTAGCTTTCACACTATTATTCAGTTTAATAGTTTAATGTGTCACAAAGTTATTTCCATACTCTGTTGACGGACCTGTCCTAGCAGAATTATCGAGGGTGGACCGCTGCTTATTAGACTTCCTAAACTAACCCAGTGGTCACAGTAATCGTCTGTAATCTTCTACAAAATTTTACAACATTTCAATCCATTTTACGAAGCATGAAATTGGTTCAATCGTCCTTTAATGGAGAAAAACATCAATGGTACGAGAAATAGAAATTTTAAGTCAGTTCAGAGTTTATACACTGGTTAATTGAATTAAAATAATTTCATAAGTTACTTAATCTTGTACATGTATGCATGTATGCATGAGCGCACAAACTATTACACACACACACACGTACAGTTCATTTGCTCAGGCTGTCACATGTATGGTAAATCGTGCCATGGCACCTGAAATTAACCCATGAATCATTTTATTTGCATCTACAGTAGTTACTCAAGTTCTAAATTTGCAAACCACTCTTTGGACTTCCCTCTACTAAACATTACTCCTCCTTCTTCCTTTATACTTAGTTGAATCAAAACATCCTAAGGAATAACTTTTCAAATTTTCAAACATCCAAATATATGTTGATCTGTGATATGAGGAAAAATTAAAAGCGAAATCTCGTCATAGTATGATCCATATTAAAGACGTGATAAACTGTAATTCATCAATTGAAAATTCAACATCAAGAATCTAATAGAAAAAAAAAAATTAATGGCGAACTCAAGTGTGATTTTATCATGATGATGCCTGTTCCCTCAGGAAGAAAGACTTTACCCCAGTCTCCTCTCACCAGCACCCCCACCCCCTCCCCACCCTCAAATACACAAACATTAAGGTAAGTTTAAGTTTGTCTGACATTATCAACCATCTAGAGGTGAGAACATGTTATTGAGATATAGCAGTAGTATGATCGACTAACATTATTTTATTTCAGATATTATTTATAATATTTAAGCTAAAGATGATATTTAAACTAAAGATGATCAAATTGGTGTTTTACAAGAGCTCACTTTTAAATCATCATTGAGCATGTAGCAGCCTCTAATGACAGATCAGACTCCCTCCCTTTAACTTGCCTGTTTATTACAGTTTGCATGTACATCAAACACCACCCCCACATATGCCAAACACCTCAAGAACAACACTACCTTAGTCTATGACCCCCTATTAGATACAGAATCATAATAACTAAGTCTGGCATTTTCCTAATGCAGCTATCTACTGTGCTGTTCTGTTCATTCTCTCTACACACAGATACAGTCAGCAGATTGATACCACAGCAATATGATAACCATGTCAAAGTTTTGATCAACCCCAGCTGGCAGGGAGTGACGGTGGTTGCCATGGATACGGACATTCCTTTGTATACCCAGTGGAAGCAATTTGGTGGTGGGACTTGAGTCACCTTCTCAAAAGTGGTTTATTGCTATATATAATGAATGACACAGAATCTGACCATAAACAAAAAGCTGTATTATGTACCTATAAACCCTGGTGTGACTACAGTAGTCTGTGATGGTGTGGCTCTGTAGGCTAGCGGTGTGGCTCTCTAGCCTAGAGCTGTGTGGCTCTCTAGCCTAGCTTTAAGTTACCCATACAAACCAAAATGACTGTAAGAGGCCCTTCCTTCTAACATTAATACAGAGTTAATTAACTGTTTTGACCAATATAAAATAATTTGTGTCCCACAAATTGGTCAAGTTCTACTTTTTCCTTTTTTTATAATCC
Organism: Apostichopus parvimensis; assembly: GCA_000934455.1. Taxonomy (NCBI): domain Eukaryota; kingdom Metazoa; phylum Echinodermata; class Holothuroidea; order Aspidochirotida; family Stichopodidae; genus Apostichopus; species Apostichopus parvimensis. The sequence goes on from KN891657.1 coordinate 33,108, forward strand.
ATTAAGTGTTTGAGGTTGAGGCCTACTACACTGGTTTAGTGGTTCGGTGGTGTGAGCAAAATTGTGCTGCTAATGGGCAAAGAGTAAATGGTATGCATGGGCTCAGAGTAACAAGCAAGAGGGTATGGCATTTCTTGGAATTTTTAGTTACAATAAAATAAAATGGTTTGATACGATAACATGAATGTGCCTGCATCTTTTTGGAATGAGCGCCTTAATAGATTGATTTATCTAAGAATTCGAGCTGCCTGTGTCAAACGCGGCGGATTGTCCTTTTTGGAGATTTCTTGTTAATTACAATATGTATCTACTAGAATAACTAGATATAACAAAAACAAAACTTCCCACTTGAAAATTTTTCGTCCAACTGATTTGCCACATACTCAATTTCCTACAAAAATATGGAGGATTAAAAACCTTTACAGAAAGGCAATTTTAGCTTGATATAGCAATATTTTTTAGTAATAACCTTGAAGTAAATCAATTTTGCACAGGAGCTGTCCCACATACAAGAAAGAATCTAAACGATTCCATCAATTAAATAAATTAACTTGCAATGACTTACAGTATAATGGATCCAGACATGCATACATCAAGCCTTTCTTCTTAGTCAAAAAGATACCTTTTATCTTTGTTAATTTCTATGAGACTTTTTTGTATTCTTTGAAATACTGTACATGCCCTTTCCCATAGATCTCACAACATCTTCTGGAGAATTTTGTTATCAAGTCAAAGCTCATCTTGTCTGTTGTAACACCTAAGTTTTCTTTACTTTTTCAGGTTTTTTCCCCCCTTCTTTTCCCTTCAAGTGGAACTCCTGAGTTATTAAACCAACAGTTAAATAACATTAGCACTAGGTTGCTTGATAGGCTGAGCTCACTGCTTGCTGTCCATAACCACTCCTCCCTGATGTAATACAGTATCCCTAGCCTACACCTACATCTTACCAGGGAGTTCCATAACAAATCCCTGATGTAATACAGTATCCCTAGCCTACACCTACATCTTACCAGGGAGTTCCATAACAAATCCCTGATGTAATCTAGTATCCCCAGCCTATACCTACATCTTACATTTCTTCCATAGCAACACCAGCCTCTTTGGTCACTACCCATCACTAATGGCTATAAAATCTTTCAGATAAAAGGTGAAAGGTCACTAATTTGCTCATTCTGGATCACTGCAGGGTCTGTATTTCCTTGATGCCCAGTTCCAAATGTAAACCATCTTAAATGTCTCATACTGTGGAAGGAACTTAATCTGACAAGTATTAGCATTATAACACAACAATAGGGGCAGAGTCCTAGCTTGCAATGTTATCAGGCTGGATTGCTGCTGTAACTAAAGACAGTACTACCCTTTGGGTTATTTCTAGAGCAAACTCTTACAATTTGCAATCAAAGTAACTTCTTAAAGTCATGATATTTGTTATTTATTATTAGTTTTTATACACTCTAATTCCAAAAGCTTGTGAGACTGACTAGTAAAAGTTTCAATTCAAATGATCACGACTGTCTATGGATTAAAACAACTCCGAAATTTATTTTAATCTGCTTTTTGCGTGTGATTATAATTAATATCAATTAATTTGAATGTTTTTTTCCTGGTGAAAACAATGTTGCCGATCAGATGGGATAAAAATAAAATGATAATAAATAAGGAAAAGAAACAGAATAAGAAAAAAAAAGAAGAATTGAGTCATATTGAGCTCGATGATGTCATATCAACATTTGATTGAGGCTTCCGCCGTGAGTAATAATAGTAAGAACATTAAATCTGAGATTTAATACCCAAACAGAATATAATTATCCTTATCTGTTTGGGAAGAGTTGATCATGACAGAACTGTCATGAACTTTAATGAATTCTTTTGTTTATAATATACTGTAGGCCAACGATAATGGTTGGGTCCACTCCTCATCTCCCTTTTAAAAGTTCTACTGTGTCTGCATTTGAGCAACACTACCGTACGAAACATGGCACAATTACAGACGCTGAAAGGTACATTAAAAAACTTATATTCCACATGATGGAACACATACAGTGTATATATGTACAGCAGTTTTCACAACCTAATAATCAGGGATGAGCCTGGGGTAAAAAAAAAATCACTGAACTTTGCAAAAATTGCGGTATAGGCTCCAGTTTGCGTATGCTACAGTGTGTTAGGATAATAGTTTTTGTCCCCCTGCAGGTTGGATATCCATAGGTAATGGAAAACATGCGAACTAAGGATCAAATGATACAACGCTGTTGTAAGAAATTCACGGAAATTGAGATGTGTAAATCTCAGAGGTAGAAAAGAAATCACGGATATTCCGCGAATTCGCGGAAAAAGCTCATGCCTGATTAATAAATATCAAGCTACAAAAATATAAGAAACTGGATATATCCAGCACTTTTTCCCCTGATATATTCTAACAACATCTGGTGGTTCCTGTATCCAAGTATAGTTTTCCATCAAAGCCTAATTGGGAATCTGATTATTCATACAGTAGTTTCATGCAGTTACAGTATTGTACTTGCCACATGGAATCTAAGGATACTTTACCCCTAAACATTCTCTGAAATGTTGTGAATAAAGTACAGTAGAATAAACTTTTCAAATTTCTCTAAGGAGTTGCAATATTTTCCTTCCTTGACAGAAGTTTTACTTCCACCACAATCAGAAGTCTGTCAACTTCTCTCAGAGACATACAGTATATACCTTGCCTCTCACAGTACAGTATCACATTATAAACTACCATGGTACTGCCGTACCGCCCCTAAAAGTACGTTATAAATGTCTTAGGGCAAAACACAGTCAATTTTGAAAACCTTTGAGGGTATTAAAGAACTTTAATAAACTACAGATGAAAAGATTACCCACCACTGAGAGAAGGCGGAGAGTCATAAATTGTTATCGAAATTTGCCACTTTAGGCAGAGGTCTTGAAAAACCTGTCATAGCAAATGATATATAATTCAAAGTCTTTCTGGTTTGGCGTCTGGGTGAGTCACCATAACAGAGCCAGACAACGACAACAAGAATTTCATTGGACCAAAAATAGCAACATTTAATATTTTGGTTAGTATTAATCATATTTAGAACACTGTACATTTGTACATAGTCCAACAAATGAGATTGGCAGTGAGAGATAATGGAACCTGATCAAATTGAAACGCAACATGGTTTGATTTAATCATATCCAAAAATAGAAAAGTTCAGCTCCACAATTTCTAACTTAGTCCATTATTTGTATGTTTCAATTAGAACTTATTTGCAGCTTCTGGACATAATCAGCAATTACTAAGGAGTGGGTGGGCTCTGTGGGGATACATAATCCACCTTTTCAGATTCCCCTCCCCCTCCCCTCTCCTTCCTTTTCTCCCCTCCATCCATGTTCATATTTTTTTGTAGCAAGTTTGATGGTTTACTGAACTTAGTCTCTTATAGAATACATGTTATGTACTGTGGTTGAATGGAACCAATACAACTTAACACCTGTAGAACAATTTGACCATCTTTATCTTGCATTCGTCATGTGATATTATGAACAAATTATTCCCTGTCCAGTGTCATCCACCCCAACCCCCCCCCCGCCCCCATCCCCATCTTCCCCATCATCCCTTCCTCATCCTCTCCCTGCAAAATCAAATATATGCCAGCCTCTGCCAATGGAAAGTAACTGAAAAGGTCACATCTGTTAGAGCGGAGCAGTCCCAATATTTTTAGGCAACGATCCTGCCAAGATTTTGGGGTTTCCGACGTGACTCGTCTGTCATCACAGCACAGCCCCCCCCCCTCTCCCCCATCAACATCCTTTCAGTCAAATTTACTATTTCAATGCGACTCGAGTATGGTTGCCAGGTACTAAGTAGGTACGAAAGTTATAATACAAAGCACAGAATTAGTGGTTTCAGGAGGGACACGACATTGTCCTGATCACTCTAATAGGCATCACAAATCATGAAAATAGCTGCAACTCCCATCAAAATCCATCAAAGATTCACCATTTTACACATCTTTTTCTCAATCCTAGTTTCATTTATGAATAAACATTAGTTAATTATGCACATTGATGATGTAACGGGAGTGACTGCCTTATTTTCTGTAATGTTTTTGTCCCTCTGTTTCGAGGAAACTGAACACAGGTTGGGACCTATGGGGAATTTTTGAATAATATTTTATTAAATTGTCTTGAACTTTAATAAGAGGAACATTACATTATTCAAATGACACATGTGGACTTGTAATTAGGGGTTAACTGGATAAGAAATTTTGATGCGCGCAACATTGCACATCATAGGTTGCACATATTTAATGAGTTCACCAGATTTACCGAAACTTCAATTGTGAATATCTTGGAAATGAAAAGAGCAGATCAAAAAACATTTCAACAGATTTTGAATGAGATTATCAAACACAACAGATGTATGTAGTACTGAATATGGGACAAATTGGGTAGGTGTCCATAGTACCTTAATGCAACCCATCTCAATGTGTTAATAGATTATTAATGTGTTATTAATGTGTTAAGTGATCACGCAACGATGGTTCACTGAGTTTGTAAGCTTTACAATCAGACTGAATTTTTTCTTCTTGCTCTTTTAGCATACAGACAGACAGAGTTTGAAGTCCAATATGCTTCTACCCAAAACAAAATGTGACAAGTTCTATTGGCAAGACATGTCACCGATAATGGGCTCCCTGCTTATTATCATTTTATCTCAAATCGATCCTGATCTCCAAGGACTCCATAGATATGAAACCAACCTTCCTTGAGGAATATATCAACAATATTGGAAACAGACATGACATCCCATCTAAAAAATATGACTCATCATTCCAGATTTGGACAAGCTCTTTTTTTATTTAATATTTTATTATTCATTTATTTATTTTACTTTTTGGTGATGTTGACTTTTGACCTAACCTCACAAGTTTTGTGGTTCATTTATCTACAACCAGGGTTTTGGAGACCACAAAATTAGCCCTAAGTGGGCAATTTCTGCACAGAGTCTGTGAGTAGTAGTGATAGATTATACACTAGTAAGTTAGTAACACACAGTTAATGAATTGTCCTGTCAGAGTTTAGTCCTTCCATGGTTAAATAAGTCAGAAGGACTGCTTCCCCCCTCTCCCAACCCCTTAAAGAGGAGTCATTGTCACACTATTATTTATGGCAGCATGCACTGCAGTCAAGTCACATCTGTTTACCTTGTGTAACAAACTAAAAGATACTAATGTACTGTAGTACTGTACTGTAGTACTGTACTGTACTCCACTGTAATGTACTGAAGTATTGTACTGTAATGCAGTACTATATTGTACTGTAATGTACTGTAATGTAGTACTATACTGTACTGTAATGTAGTACTATACTGTACTGTAATGTAGTACTATACTGTACTGTAATGTAGTACTATACTGTACTGTAATGTACTGAAGTACTGTACTGTAATGCAGTACTATACTGTTCTGTGATGTACTGAAGTACTGTACTGTAATGTAGTACTATAACTATACTGTACTGTATCGTACTGTAGTTAGTTAACTGTACTGTAGTACTATACTGTACTGTGATGTACTGAAGTACTGTACTGTAATGCAGTACTATACTGTTCTGTGATGTACTGAAGTACTGTACTGTAATGTAGTACTATAACTATACTGTACTGTATCGTACTGTAGTTAGTTAACTGTACTGTAGCACTGTACTGTACTGTGATGTACTGAAGTACTGTACTGTAATGCAGTACTATATTGTACTGTAATGTACTGAAGTAGTGTAATGTAGTAATATACTGTACTGTGATGAACTGAAGTACTGCACTGTACTGTAGTACTATACTGTACTGTAGGGTTGGGCGATATATCGAAAATTATTATTATCGCGATAATTTTTTTCAAGACGATATTTTTTGAGGATTGAACAAATGACGATAATTTCTTGTGAAAGAAATTTAAAATAAATGTGGAAAAAAAATGCTATTATCCTTTCTCCGTTTTATGTGTGAATGTTATTCTAGCATTCCATGGTTAAGAAAGTTGAAAAGAAATAAAGTTTATCAACTTCATTTACTGACTTTTGAACTTCGTAAAAAACCCGTCCTTTACAACAAAGTTTATACTCAATGCACAACGTATACACTTGACTGTATAGAGAACAAAAGTCTGAAAATCAGTAGAGAAATTACCAATTGTGTACGAAAAGTAAGTTGGTACACCTTTCAAATTTTACGAAAGATCGAGCAAAACACTTTAGAAAAGTTCACGCGAAACTGGCATATCGTGCTAAATGCAATTAATGTCATGTAAACAAGGCTCTAGTACACCCATTTATGAATAAACCGTAAGACCACATCTGGTGTTAAGCGGGGGGAAAAGAAAGTATTTTCTAGAATTTCCAAAAAAAGGGAAAAAATAATATCCTACCATAGTTAAGTGTATAGCAAATAGCCTAACCACTTCGTCGGTTACGGATCTCACGTAACAACAAAACAACTAATTGTATTTTGCGAAGTTGACGTTTTCTACAAGAACATGGAAACAATATTTAGCAGTTAGTTAATCATGCCAAGTGGCCTAAAACATGGGATTACAAGGTTTACTTTCATGATGGCCGTAGCTATTGGGGCCTTGATATCGTGCTATGCGTGTATGGTATAGACCGTGCCTCGTGTATCATGGGGAATAGATTGTTTTGTTCATGCGGAGGAGTCAGTTGGCTTGAGGTGTGTTTTACTTACCTTGATGTTACGGGGATATTTACCTACTTTTCTTGAACGTCTAAGATAACATTTCGCATAACTTTACAGATCCTTTACTGACTGACCTAATTAATTCTAGAGTGGAGCCCAAACAGTTTACTCCATGATACGTTTTTTGGAAACGTGCCAAAAAATGTTAACAAACAGGTGTTAGACAGGGGATGTGCTCAGTTGTTTAGTAAGGTACCTGGGTAAATTCGCAGTACATGAAGCCTACTGTAGTATTTAAGTATAGGGTTAAACACTGCAGTTGTAAACTGGTGTACGTATAGTACACGCTATTCATTGTTAGGCAGCCTAGAAACGGGGCTTTGCGGAAGGTAGTTTGTTTCATAATATCGAAAGTTTTGTTAAGTTTTACAAATTGTAAGACAGATTAAATCTCTTTTCATTTTATCAAAAAATTTAGAGCTCTTCTCTAACTTGTCATTTTAAAATTTTCATCAGTTTCGTGACAATTTAAATTCAAATGTTGTCAGTATTTTGAATCCTCAACTGCGAATTTTTTTATCGCCAGACACGCAAAATTTTCCGTGGTTATATATTTATTTATTTTCAAGGGAACAGTTCATAACAAACTCAGATATTCTCTTTGAATGTCCCCTCCATATATCTCTCTTTCTCCGTCCACTCAAAGCTCGACATTTACGCTAATTCTGTTAGAGTAAAAATTATCGTAATTATCGAAATATCGCGATAATTTTTCAACTATTTATCGTGACGTTAAAAAGCAAATATCGCCCAACCCTACTGTACTGTAGTAGTTTACTGTATTGTATTACTGTACTGTAGTAGTTTACTATATTGTAGTACATACTGTACTGTAAAAATGTACTTATAGTAGTTTACTGTACTGTAGTACTGTAGTGTAATGTACTGTAGTACTGTACTGTAATGTACATACTGTACTGTACTATTCTGTATTGTACTGTACTATATTATTCTGTATTGTACTGTACTTTCTGTACTCTATTGCAATGTACATACTGTAGTAAGTCTGTACTGTACTGTAGTACTGTACTGTAGTATTGTACTTAACTGCACTGTACTGTTGCACTGCACCTACAGTACTGTATCCCGCACATGTGTGGAGAGCTATACCAGACGAAATCGTAGAGATGTGATTGGTCTGGATATAATATTCCCTGCACAGTGCAGGGAATATTATATCCAGTTATTGCATCACAAAATGCTACACAGAATGGTATAATTGCTATAAAACATGTCCTTAGATAGCACTCTGGACACCGTTAGGAACCATATTATTCAAAAGAGACTAGAATAAGTGAAAACTGCCTTCCAAAATGTGGTTTACATTTTATCTATGACAAAATTTACTGGGATTTCGCCTGTTCTGTAAAATACTGTAAAACTGCATAATCCTGAAGGCTTGTTTGGTCTCTGAGTGGTGTGGCTTCTAAGCATATCATTTCACATTCCTAAAAGACTTAGGACCTTAAGAAAGTCCTACAAACGAGCACTATGTTCTCCTTTTAGCCGATTTAATTATTGCTATCTGGGGAACAGAAAATACTACGATTGTGACAAATATTACAAAGTCTGGATCATTACCCACATACCCCACCACTTTCCCATACCTTTATCTTTCTTATTCATTTTTTATTCTAATTAACATTTGTCACCCTGTCATGACCTCTGGTTCAAGACTGGTACAACAAGTTCATTGACTGGTCCAATAAACCACTTCCTCCTTCCCCCTTGAATATAGTGTGAGTACAAGAAAGCATTAGTTGCAAGGACTATTCTGTAAACAAAAAGATTTTAATGATGGTACAATATCACCCTACAGTAATTAAATTCATGAATCACCACCTGATTTCAAGGGCAGAGCAGAAAGACAAAAACTAGTAGGAGAGCTCATCAGAGCAAACTTCGGGGCCGGGGCAAACTATTGCACACAATACATGTAATGACTGTAACGAAGGCAGTAACAAGGCCGCAGATTACCGGTGACATCCCTATGTTCTGACCTCTCTATGTTCTGACAAAAAGGAAAAAAATCGGACAATTTTTTATCCAAAAATTTGTTTGTATAAAAAAAAACTAGTTTGTGACCCCAATATTTTTGTGACCAAATTTTTTTTGGACCAGCATTTTTTTGAGACCGGAAGTTTCTTCACGAAAAAAAAGAAGAAAAAAAAGTGACACAAAGTTTGTTATGACCCAAACAGTGCTTGTGACCGAAAATTGCTTGTCCAGAATTATTTCTTTTTATCGGAACATAGAGACGTCGAAATATAGAGAAGTCCGAACTGAGATGTCGGAACATAGAGATGTAACCACATTACCAGGGTACAGTATATGTAGATACATACACAAACTACCCTATTATGTCCAAACGTACCTCTTAATTTCCTCATCTACTGTATCATGAAAGTTGTTTTTCAAACTTTTTGTGTAAATATTTTTTTTCTTCAAATTATACCCAAAAGATAAATCATAACTGTATAATTTGAGTTATGACTACACCAGACCAACTTAACATCAACAATGGGAGTTGTTGTAGATTAGAGAATCCAATAA
>KN891659.1:6576-18338 GCA_000934455.1 Apostichopus parvimensis
TGATATCGAATTGGACACTTCACTTTCTTTTTCGACATTTATGGAACGTTTGGCTCTCCGTATCAAAGGTCTAAGAGTTTTATAAACCATTTCTTGCTGAGACACGAACACCTGATCAGAATTAAGAAGGGTGAATTATTTAAACACCTTGCCATATGGTAGAACTATATCGAGCGCCAACACGGCAATAAAAAATCACCGTTGCTGCATGAGGATCCAAACGGACTATAGCATCGCAGGATTAAAAATAATCGTAATAATAAAACATTCGTCGTATTCAATGCAGAGCAGGATCATAACCATGAATAATACGAGAAAATCATAGCATAAATACCATTAGCAGCATCGAAATCAAACAGCATAAGAAACTATCGCAGTATTAATAACATTATCAGCAGCAAACTCAATCGCAAAAAACAACAAAAAAACAACAACAAAAATACAACTAGTATGAACCATTTGTCGCATTAAAATCAAACACAGCATCAAAACGATTAGGTGCATCAAAATAGCGATCGCAACATTCAAAAGGCTTAATTATACACAACCCTATGTGTATTTTTCAAAATATCAGTTCTAATTATACGCTGATACTTATTATTTGTCAGCTTCAATGCAGCATTTAGTTTCAAGATTTAAGCTTTAATTTAAATAATTGTGTCTCAAATATTAGAAGGAACGTAACTCAAAATGAAAGCCTATATTTTTATTGGTAACCTACCTATACACACATATAGGCATGATGTAGATCAGTGACTACATTATAAACCCAGTACAATCATCCCATTGTATATCGCTTACTAGATTTCACTATATGAGCATAGTCCATCCTTATTCGTGTAAGTCTCTTTAATTGTATCCTTATTATTCATATTTCAATGTTCATATCATGAGACATGCATAGAGCCGCTACATATTCATATATCACTGTAAATAGTGACTCGATCGTCTAATGAATATTCATAAAGTCACTATCAGCTATCCATGATTCATTAAAAAATACACTCTCAAAGGTAAAATCTTGATTTCAGTTTAGTATACTGATGCATACACTTGCTGTGCCTCTCACCTTTCATCGCGATGTGGATATAACAGTTGCATTTTGTCTCTACTAAGTTTAAAGGAGCTATTTCCTCGTGTATTATGAACGTGACCAATCTTTAATCAAAACTCTGTTCATTTTTGTTTTTAAATGTAAACACCCCAGGACGTTTTAACATCCGATCGTATTGACACGAACGAGAAAACCTTCATCAATCTAACGGTAAGATGTAAAACCGCAAGTTTAAACCGGTGCTGGGAAAAATAGGAAAGGCGGTAATAAAAGAAAGGGAAAACAAAGATAAAAATTGACGGGATTTATCCCTTTATTTCTTCATGGTTTAATACGCCCAATCATTCATACATCGTGTAGGAATATAACAGACGAATGACGTAGGAGGAATATCTTATCAATCACGTGGTTCACGTATTACAAGAGTAAACAAACAATTTACAAACCCTTGTCCATTTCAGCAAAGTATATTTAATAGTTGTTTTAGCACACAAAGTCCTACAGAGCAGAATATTATGTAACAAGCCAAGATTGTAGTCATCATCGGCAGAACGTTATTTATTCAACACAGGACCTGAACTAATTATGACGTAGGCAAACGTCACACTCACTACAGTTGTCGTATTATATAGGGGGGTAATGAGGGTAAAGAAATGTTGAGTTTCGCGATCGCTATTCTGTTGTAATTTCATTTAGGTTCTCCTTTTTCCTGTTTTGCTCTGTTCTTGGATTTCAATTTCGTATGTATTTCGCGAATTCACTTCGTTATAATATGTGGCATCGAATCTGTATTTTGCATTTGGCTGTAACATTACTTCAGTTTTACTTATGACCATATATTTCTCACACATAAATGGAAACATCTCAATCAATAGTTTATATAACTGTTGGGCGCCAACCTTTGACTGCTCCTAGTCATAAACAAACTTACTAGGTCAATACAGAACATTTTATAAGTCACACTAAATTTAGCGTAACCATGCATTAGTGGCGTATTATCTATTAAACACTTAGGCCTAACATGTGCTTTAACGGTCGAGTAATACATTTCACCAAATTGACACACGGTTTAATTATGTACAGGAACACTGGCTATGTGTTTCTGCACCCTGCAAAATATTACCATAAAAGATTCAATATACTTGATGGAGATATGTTTATGATAAACACCTCCATTAAACTGGCAGCTATCTTGGTGTTACACTGGTATTGATATCATTGTGGAAAATCATGTTTTATTGTTCCTAAACTTAGTGTAATTGAGCATAACAGGGTCATTTATAGCCTAATATTTTTATTTTGTTATTTTACCCTTTTTAAATAGAGGTGGTATTTGCGAATGTTAAAATAAAATGAAGTAACTCACACAGTTTTCAGATAATGTTATAATGCTTAGTTACTAATATACGAAAGGAAAATAATGGGAAACCAGGAGACTGGATATTCTAGTGTTAATATGACAAAGGACAACCTTTTCATGTGACTTAAAATCATGAAGTCAAACAAATTGTCGAGGGAAGGGGGAAGGGCGGTGGGCAAAGAAGTCAACATAAATTTCAAACATCATAGCCTAAGTCTGGGTGTGCAACCCACGGCCCGCGGGCCACATGCGGCCCGCCAGTAATTTATTTGCGGCCCGTGAGATGTCTCAAGAAAAAGAAAAAAATCAATATATTTTACATCATCACAAAAAACGAGCTAGCTGCTAGAATTTATCGGCACTAATGATGCTGTCAGGTAGGCCTATTATCCCCATTTATTATCAACTGTACTGTATTGACATTATGTTTTTGTGAATACAGATTAAGTACACACCTATTGCTTGAAAGTCCTCGGAATCAAAGGTTTGAAACCAACAGCAGGTCGTTGATTAGGTGCGGCTCAGTCAATTTTCACTCCTTATATCTGGCACATTCATTCAAAAAGGTTGACCTACCCTGGCCTAAGTGATATGAAAAGGAACAACCACTATATAAAAACAACCTTTTAAAGACATCTAACATGGACAGTCCAATTAAAACCGTCTGTCAGACAATGTATATTATTACTGTATGATATTTTAGCTATCGTTTAGTTTCCCTTGACGTGTAAATCATATAAGATTACAATAATAGGTTATATATCTCTTATATCATGTAATAATTAATCTGTTCTGACGATGGTTCGCACACATTTAGTCTAAAGATGATTTATTTTGTTTTGTCATACATGATTGATCAATCCCTTACATCATGTTTTTAATTATTAAAACTCAAAACGTGAAGAAATAACAAGCGCTATCACTCTTGCAGCCAGCAGCATTACTAAGAAACAACATCAAGAAGGGAGAAGAAAGCACGAATATTTCCTGAGAGTAAAACATGGCAACAAAATGCACCAAATAATGTCATTGGTCAGAGCATAGATAATACACATTACGGTGATCACGACAGCTGGGTCGGATGTGAACCAAACTGAATACAATCATAATAATAAGACCCCTTGAGCATCATTAATGCTAACGACACTTAAAGACTCCTGACATGGCTCTCGTCCAGGAGTCAAGTAGATTAGACTCAAAGATTCACGTCCAGCTAATGCAGTCATGCTGTCAGGCGATTCACTCAGATCAATTTTATTCATATTTAATGCACTATTAAAGGCCTAATAGTTATATTCAAGACAGAGACATATGTCTTCGTTCGCCTATTATTACATTACTCAACTAAGGCAAATCTCATATATGGACTGTATACACAGGCAGTCACAGTTGCAATATAACCCTATCAAGACAGAGCTATAAAGGCAAGATTTGCTAATCTTTTGATAAAAATGAACTGTACAATATAATTTGGGAGGGATATACGTTTATAATTAGGTCATTCTGATGCTTGAATCTTTGTATTGAACAATATTGTACATTGGTAAAAGTAATAACTTCAAAAAATAATATCAAATAATGTTGAAGAATATTACACTTGCATTAGATGAACATAACGACGAATTGAACACAGAAGCATTGATAGAAAAATTATTTGGCAAACAAAATAATGCTTAAAATTTTTGTAATTTTTCTATCACAATCGACAGTTATGACTATAAATATTTGAAAGGAACTGACCTGTTTACACCAGTCATTAATGCAGTTGGTTCCTTTTCGTGCAGAAACCGCCTTTTTGTTGAGTGTCAAAGCAGATGACATTGCTTAAAATCTTGTCAACAGTTTTTGTTTTTCAATACAAACTGTAACATCACTATTTAACGTAGACCAACCACACTTTCATAACAGACGTACCTAGCCTAGACTACTCTTCATATAAGAATGTGGTGTATTGTCCTTATTGCCATTGACTGTCGAAGCAAACTGTGCGCTTATAATGGTGCCATGTGGACGAAACAAAAAAGTCATAGAATATTCTCAGTTAATTGAGTGGTTTGAAGTGGAATATGGCTCCTGACGTTAAAATGACTAGCGTAAGGATTGACCAGTACTTCGAATTAGTGAAGACATTCAATATGTTAATCTCCACCTTAAACATTAGGCAATCATTTCTAGTATTAGTTTAATTTAACTTTTAGAGAGAACTTCGCCCTTTGGGGGGGGGGGGCGACACTTTAAATAGAACAAGTGTCTGATTACAAGTTACTATCTCCATATCTAAAAAATTATTCAAAATATGCAGGTATGAGCGGCTTAAGTGCACTCTACTTGCTACTAAAAAGGGGGGGGGGGCGGGGGTCCTTAGATGGTCGGGGATTTCCTTTGAGAATGGAATAATTTATCTACATTGTCTATGATCTGCATGTGACTATCTGAGCATGATTGAGCATGACCATTCCTGATGTTGTAATATACGTCTTCCTACACTCTAAAAACAGGTTGTGTAGAAATTGTACACAACACCTATGTAAGTCCTTACCTACACAGCATTGTATTACAGGAACACAACAACGTATGTAGTTAGATTAGGAAGCGAGAACCTTTTTGAAAGATTATTTTATTTATTACAAAAATATAGCTATAAAAATACTATTTAAAGTATTGTTTAATTAAGTGACGGGACGATTTTGACAAATTTGCAGAAAATATAATTACTTTTTCTGACGTTTTTAGCGGGACCGCTAAACTCTACCCACAATATTTACGTACAACGTATACGTACAGGATAAAATACTAGTATATAGTAGCTAGGCTCGGCTTTTGACTAAGATGTGTAACGTTATATTCCCATTCTAGGGGAATTGTGAAACACACCTGACGATGATCACATAATCACAGTCTAGATGCAAGGGGTCTGGGGTTAAGAGCGGAATCAGTCTTCTTTGCTTTTTCGTGCCCAGGTTCTTTCCTGGGTGAATTTTGTTAAAAAGTAGTATATTCGTAGTACGATAGGCCTATAGGACCCCTACCAACCTAGCCTTTCCGACACTTGACTCTAAAAGTGGGTAGGCTATAATACGTGTGAAATTGATCACCGATCAGCCGTTTTGAATTTTGCATTTTCTCTGCGAATTATAGACCCTATTTCTGTTTATGCTACGTGGAATTGGTACACGTAAGTTAATGTAGCCTACTGTAGGCTAGGCCTAACGTTAGGCATATGTTGAGTATAACAGTTTTAGGTCTTGGCTTGCCTAAACTAGTTTAAAGCATTATGCTAGCCTTAAAATCATTATTGAATCTGAATTTTTTGTATAGGCTTAGCCTAACGTTAGCTTCAACAATTAAAATATAACATGCACGGGTCGGCTAGGTGCTCTACGTTAAGCTAACATAGTTTGTATGGCGGAAACTACCGATGGTGGAATAGCACTGGCACATAATTTTCATTATATAGTCTAAAAAATAATATTTAGGCCTATGCTTCAACAAGCTACTGTGTTTAGAACACGAAGAAAACACTTCAATCTTTATTTAAAAACGACTTGTTTAAGTCGATTGATTTAAGTTGGTTGATGTTGTGGCAGGGGGATGTGTGTTACCGCCATCACTTTCCACCGTGTGGCAGGAACGCACAATTCTTCTTACGGCAGAAAGATGTTGGGACGTTCAGTTTAACGTAGTGTAGGCCTACACATACACGTGGGATTCGGGAATAACGACGACAAAATTCAATTCAATTTAAATATTTTTTCACAAAAACATTAATTAATTTTTTTTGTCTTGTTTGCAAATTGAACAAGATTTCAGCTTCCTGTACCCAATAAACAAAACATCCTGTCTGAGGTTTCGGAAACCAAGAGTGGTAAAAGTACTGAAGTAGGTTTGTCTAGAAGGAACTATCGAGCAGAAGTACTGTACTCTAAGCTGCCGTTGAAACTTTCTGAAGGAAATAACAATAGCAATAGATACACGTCTGCATAGATTTAACGTTATACTGACAAAACCACATCATCTTGGGAAAAGAACCAGAATAACTTGAGGCTCTCGTGGAATATGTCTAGACTGCTTTGTTTGCTATTGTTTACTTAATGAACTTGTGGCATTTAGTGTACTTGTAACTTGTGTCACCCCTTGCATGTTTTGAACAGCAATCATTGTACCTATTCCATCTGCTAATTACTCACAAATTCTTACAATGTGTGGTGAGAGACATTGATTGCTTACAATACAGAAGGCTATAGGATGAAATAGGCATAGCTTAGAAACTATGTGAAGCTTCTGAAACAACGATTGTGGCTTTAAATATAAAAAGTTAGCAATTGTCAACAACGCGGAAACCCTTATTGAATATTCATAGGAAAAGAAGCACAATAAGAACACATTAGTTTCTGAACTAATTAATTCAAAGAGGTCCGCTAGACAGGTTGTGTGTAACTGTGAGTTTGTTAACACGATACGGATACAGTATTACCTGAACTACACTTTGGATTGATATCATACTTGGTATTTATGTTTTGTCATATTTAGTACATGATGCCTATTGTTATTGGGTGCAGGTCTCATTCATATTGACATATCACATATAGCATCGCACAACTATGCAAATGTGCATTATGGTTTTAGTAGTGTACAATCTTACAATGGAAATGTATGCTACTAATGCCAACACTTTTTCACATGCATCGAACGATAAATTGTGTACTTCTGGAAAAGTCAAAGAAGATTCCAGGAATGTCCATGTCAACCCGTGAGGTCCATATTGTGAAACACAAATTACAGAAGCAAAAACTGCTGTTGGATTCCATGTCATAATGCATCAGAAAACAACTTTTAACAAAACCATAATTAACGTTTGTTTTTAATTCCTATTCTACTTAATAGACAAAGCAAACTTGGTTGATTTTTATGTGTTGCCCTACGTCATGCCAATGGGAATGTCATCATCTACTGGGAAAATAAGCAGATGTACCAAATCTGATGCAGCCCGATCCTTTATTGACACCTAACCAGTAAATATGACAAAACTGAAACAATTTGAGGATTAGTACCAATGTATCATGGTCAATCACTTGGCAGAAACCATGTTTGGTATTGATCAATTGATCAATCCAAACTATCCAGATATAATTCTATATTAAACAGAAAACAACTCAAGACCTCGGGCATGATGGCAGAAATGTTGATAGAAGTCATATCTAAAGACCACTTGCTATTGCACACTTTTTTATTGTTCATATGCCGATGGCAATATCAGAACCTTGGTAGCCAAGTTGACATGTGTGTGTGTGTGTGTGCATGTGTCTAACACCAGAGTTGGACACATCTCAAGAATGACAAGTTAGATTGATGTCATACTTGATATCTCAGCCGTACTGAGTACATGGATTTTATTGGTTTCGATATGCATATTGATGAGTAGGAGGTGCTAAAATATTCATAACTTGGCAGCAAAATGACATCTTTGTGCATGGTATGATCAGTTGGTGGTAGAAGCATGCTCACATAATCAATCAATTTAATCTCATTAATATTAACTCCAGAGAGTTTACACATCAGCTTCGTTATGGTTTCCTAAACATCTGATGTGGCATGTTTTCCTAATACGTCGTTAAGCAATGCTATACATTTGATATAACTTTATGTTATCATAACACAGGCAATAGTAATATGACACAACTGTTGAATCATTCTTACACAGGCATTTACACAGGCATTTACACAGGCATTTACTGTGTAACAAAATATTAAAGAGTGGAACGAGGAAATATGCGAATGACCATTTGTGGCTGATTCTACTTAGAAAAGCAGCGATAAGGCAAAGTAATATCGGAAGAAATGTCAGCCGGGTCTCATATATGATTTTAACTGAACTATGGGTCAAAGCAAGAAGACAATATTGTACTTGCATGCAGTTTCTAAACGTAATGTAGGCTAGAAAAGCACTATACAGAGGCAGCTATAAGATCCAATTAAGAATACACTTGAAAATGTATAAATGGGACAGAATTACTAAAAGTACCGAAATTAATGGAGACAATATATGAGTATATATAAAATAAAACATGGTGAGATTTTGTATTGGTGTGTTAGTTTATATCTATACAACAGAGAGAAAGCTTGCCACATTGGTAAGGATTTTGAAAAGACCGTCAAATTTATTTTTACTTGGTACCTGAATTAAACCCATGGATATTTACGGCATTGTTTCCATGTAACTATAAATTGTAAGTACACATAATACACGCACACACGGGAATTTTCTTGTGTGTTGATCATTAATAACTGTATATATTAAAGGTAAAATTATGAATATTCATTGAATAAAAACCTTCGTAATATCGCTCTTAGGCTATAGATATAACGTTGAATGAAAATTCTGTCTGCCATTTATAAAACTGGTGTTAAATTACAGTGTTTCTTAAAAAAAAAATTGTCTTCAGCACAGCCTTCTGTGAAATGATCATCCATAGACTGACAGCTTTGAGTTGTCAGTGTTGTCATGACAACAGGAATCTGAAATCGCTCATAGCGATGCTGTGCAGTATTCACAAACTATGACCATGCAGAAAGTAAAGGTGCAATGGTTCATTTAGAAAGTGGAGTGATAGCATGTAAGTAGCGAAAATCAAGAATCAGTCAAGGAGAAACCAAATACATATTTCCGTACTATGGTTTATACTATATTCTTAAACTTGTTATTAAGGTATATTTAAACTACACTTCATATACCAAAGATTACATTTAACTTGGTCTGCATGCCAGGTCTTACACATGAAGTATTAACTGTCGATCTACAAAGTTGCTTGGGCATTTCGGCCCTCGCGTCTGTCTCTATAATTATATACTACATCATACTACATTAAACATGGATTATGTAGCTGCTAATGCAATGGTTTTCTTATTCACGGTTACATATATATAGCATTATGTAACAGTGATTTGCAACTAAGAACTCAACGTCTTTGATAAATGGTCCACAATATTATACATCTTGTAGCAGATCATGCTATAGAATCTGGTCACATCTTCAAATCATGTTAATCGTAACGTACTTATTTACGTAGTTTGTTTGTGTGTGTGTTTTTTTTTTTGGGGGGGGGAGGGTCCTTATTTCCTTAGCGGGAGAGGGTTAAATGCCAAGTGTATAGAGCCCGGAGGCTGTCACTTAGTCGAATGTATCATGCCACATGTATCACAATGAACGAGCTAAAACCATTATTTTTGTTTCTCTGTTCTACGTTTGAAAGTGAAAATATATCGCTGCCAGTGTTATCAGTGATTGCCAGCTAAAGTTAACGTCTTGAATATTTAATTAACATGGTTACAAGCGGTTTAATTTATTCTAATACGCTTTTAATGTTGCATATAAGTACATCCCAGCCAGGTACTTAAATATAACAAACTGTTTTTCTCGCGTTAGCTGATAAATTGAATGAGTTGAGGTCTTCTTCTTAAGCTTAAAACAAACGAGAAAGTATAGACTGACGTAGAAGCTTATAATGACGAAATAATTGAATTTGAACAAACTGCATCTCCAGTGTTTTAAACCATTTCGTTCTCGCATGCAGTTATTACTGTTAACGGTTTATTTTAGATATATATACTAAAGAAATGTTAGCGCATGTGATATTTATAATTCAAAATGCTTATATATAGGACACTGTTGTAAAACAAAATTCGAGATTTCATTTTGTAATTTTTCAAATCCTACACTCGAAGTGTATAATTCTTCCATCAAAGCCAAGCTCATATGGATATATGCGGCATGTGAAAGAGAATATGAAGATGATTTTAAAATTAGTTATTTTGGAATAATCGCTATGTTAAAATCACTCGAAGTCAAAGTGATTAATTCGCAATACAGAGTGTTTTTGTGTGCAAATGCTGCGATCTATACCGATGGTGCGTATAGTTTGAACGTTACAGCCGAGGATAGGGCGTATCTGCAAATAACGGATTATTGTGCCCAAGGGTAGCGTTTGGTGTGTTTGTAAGAGATATATACCATATGTACCAGCAAATGAAATGTTGAAAGTAATAAATTATACACTGAAATGAAAGCAACATGTAGGCCTCATGCGAAAGTAACATGTAGGCCTCACAAATCACATGGCGCCATTGTCATTGTACTATTTCTGGAAGAGGAATGGTTACGATGAATGGAATGCATAAATATACTTAATCAATACAAACACAACTATTATTGACGCATGTTGACCTTATCATTGTACTTTGATACCTCGATGAGGTAGGATATAGGTTTCAATTTGACAATGTTTTTTTTTTCTTTGCATGATACTTCGTGCATGAGCTTACATCGAAAGTACTTATATACAACAACTGATCAATGTGCTGCGTTACCATTTACAGTGCATACATATGATACATGATGGGGAATTTTAATCACTTGTATGTAGGTTAAACTTGGAACGTCATTTCCTGAAGTGAGAGCTCATCTGATTCAGAATTTCTTTTGTATTATCGATTTCTCATTTGTCGAAGGAAACAAAATCTGATGGAGCCGTCAAATCAAGACCAAAATTATCTTCAAGAGAATCGTGCAGCAAATGAATTAACAAGGTAAAGGTACATCAAAAATTCATATATTCTTTTATTTCTTGGCATAAGGTGGCTATGGCATTACACATATACGGATAAGAAACTTCGGAGTTACAGAAAAGAAAGTGTAATAGGTAGCAAATGAACAGTTTTCCCATATAAATATTGAACAGTTAAGTAAGAATATCACTCTACAAGAAATATTCGAATCCCGCTGAACCAAAAGATTTAGAACGTCATTGATAACTTTGATATCTATCCATCCATCCATCTATGTAATTATTAATAATACAATATTATGCACGAACTGTATAGTGTTATACGTATTTCTGTAATTTTGACGCTGAATTTGATCTTGCCAAGTCTTCAACAGTCCTAGGTGAAGGAATAACACCCTACGGTAAGCTGTGCTGTTAAATGCGACCATGGGCAATATTAAAGGTGAAAGTCCTGCCCTTTGGGGAAATATATTTTGCTCTTACACTGTAGCCTGCAGCACATTACATACAATAATACATTTTCACTTTTCGAGGGTGACGTACACACACTTTAGATTAATAACTGAAGAAACATAATTCGATTTATTGCTCCCATGGGAAAGATTGACGGAGAAAGTTATTCGATCCATAGTTGTGCATTTAAAATTTATCTGTATTTACGGCTGGACCATATACTTTACGCCTACACAAAAAGAAGTAAAACACCAATACATGTTTGAACGTTGTTATCGCATCGCTCCTATGAGGAGGATGAGATATTGTAGTTCCATTGCCAGTTGGGCAATAT
>KN891660.1:0-22685 GCA_000934455.1 Apostichopus parvimensis
TTCCACCAGCACTACCACTGAGTACCACAAACACCAGATTAACTCTGAGCACCAATGTGAATACCAAACACTGGCAATTGGGCCACCGTTTTTTCTTATCACCATCGGAAATGCCAGCTGTGCTCCCATATCTGTCATTAGCAAAAACTAGTTATCAAGTCTGCAATTAATTACAGCATTGCAGTATGTTTCTATGGTAACTTGTTTCATGATTCCAGCCTTGCAATGTGGATGGGTTAGTTTCGGGTCAGTTCCCAGCAATACCAACACAAACACTCATTAACATTGCTAAGTATCGTCTGAAGTGCACTTAGGAAAACAACAGAGAAATTGCTTTCTTTATTTCTTGTTTCTGAGAGAACCTGATTACCTTAATATCCGACTTCATCATGTCAAGTGGTGAATGTTACCTGTTGGTGTTATTTAATGTTGCATGGTCTATGTCTTAACATTGGAGATTGGCTGACTCCCAACGTTTTGAAAATATTCAAGTAATGTTTTTACACGTATCGCATGACTTTCACAATTTTGGAAGAATTTTGAACGAGAAACGTTTGATCAGATTTTCTTTTCTCATATAAAATGCTTAATGAATACAAACAAATTTCAAGTTGTAATTTTTTTTCTTTTTGTCCAAAAATGTATTTTCAAATATGGTGAGTATTTTACCCGGGAGTAGAGTATCACTTTCTTCTGTCCTTTTTCTCGATATGCAGATGACATGCTAATTAAGCTGTGGGACTGGGATAATAAATGGTCGTGTGCGCAGGTGTTTGAAGGTCACTCCCATTACGTCATGCAGATCGTATTTAACCCAAAGGATAACAATACATTCGCCAGTGCTTCTTTGGATAGGTCTGTCAAGGTGAGAAAAACCCTCCCAGGCTATGATAGTAATGTATTTATCGACCGAGAACCAGCTGTTCCCTGGTCTCAATTATCAGGCATGAGCTTTTTCCGCGAATTCGCGGAATATCCGTGATTTCTTTCTACCTCAGGGACAAAAACTATTATCCTAACACACTGTAGCATACTCAAACTGGAGCCTATACCGCAATTTTTGCAAGTTCCGTGATATTTTTTTTTACCCAGGCTCATCCTTGATTATTAAGTATTGATATATGTTTGATAAATTCTGCAAGTTCTCCAATTTTCTTTCCTACCCTAACCTGCGAAACTGACAGGAATAATCATGTACGTACAGCTACTTTTGTTCAATTCATGTGGCTAGATTTGACAGGAATATGAAGTGGATTTAATCAAAACATACGTGGTACAGAAATTCATTGGTATGCTGTCTCATTCAACTTGTGTTGCTACGACAACACTAGAACAGACAGGTTCAGTTCCGGTCATGAATGAATTTAAGTCACTATTCCAAACCGTCAGAGACATACTCCAAGGTGTGTGGGTAAATTTTCAAAGTCATGTGGCCACTTTAGCATATCTAGCACTTTTTGGGGTCATTACAATGTACCACATTGAATCCCATCATTTTAACATTGTCCCATGGATTGCATCAACTCTCAGTAGAATTGACATTATTTCTAAGCACAAAGTAATTAGACCTTCTTTCAACCCACTCTCTTCTCCTGATCAGGTGTGGCAGCTGGGTTCCGGGACCCCAAACTTCACCCTGGAGGGACACGAGAAGGGTGTCAACTGTGTGGACTACTACAGTGGAGGAGACAGGCCATATCTGGTTTCCGGTGCAGACGACAGGCTCGTCAAGATATGGGATTACCAGGTAAGGGTCTCTTTGTTCGTGCTTGCTTGGAGGAAATGGTTTGGTCTTGGAAGAGTACTTGATAATGAAATGGCTAAAGTGAAGATCTTTAGGGGGCAGGGAACGGTGCTAGACCAGTAATTGCTTAAGTCTTACTTTGGGGAGGGTGAATTTGTGGAGGCTCCACAGCTTTTTTGCTCCAGTCTTCTTGAGGACATTAGGTAAACATGACAGCCACTAAAACCCAAAAACATGTATTGTTACTATCAACTTTTTTTTTTTCATTATTTTTTGTTTGTTTCTTTATTTTGTCTTCTTTTGTTAATTTATGTTCCTTTTTTTTTCTTTCTTTTTTTTCGTTTTCTCTTTCCTTCTTATTTTCCCCTTTCTTTTCTATCCTGTTTTCACTTTATATTTGTTGTCATCATGAATTTTTTAACCCAGACTGTTGGGTTTTCAAGCTGCTTATAATTTGCTTCTTCAAAAGTGAATAAAGTTTACCTATGGTTTAAAAGAAACAGCAGTTTAAAATTTTATCAACCTTTCTCTATTTTTGCTTCCTCCAGAACAAGACCTGCGTGCAGACCCTCGAGGGCCACGCCCAAAACATCTCCTGCGTCGGTTACCATCCAGAGCTTCCCATTATCATGACTGGTTCAGAAGATGGTAAGGCTTCCTGCAAGCTTCAGTCATTTTAAATTCCTTTCACGTATCTCTTTGTGTTCACCATGCTCATTAACCTGTCTGTATTCTGTGCATGTTTTTGTCCTTTTGTTACTGTTGTCATTTAGCCTCTGAAGAAGATCCTGCTAGGATTGAAATATCAGGCCAACTTACTTTTACATATTCTCTTACACATGCTCTCTAGTAGATAAGCAGTGTGCTAACAGCTTTATTTTATTTTGATTTGATTTGAAATCTTTGCTAGTAAACTTCTTGTTTTTCCTAATCTGTGTAAAGGTCGTTAATTGAAACTTTAAAATTGTTAGCCACATAAAGACTTGAGTAGTAAATATACTGTTAGTATGTGGTATTGGTGTCAGAGTAGAAATTGCTGAATTATATTAGTTAGGGAAACTTAATATCAAGGTTGATCGTCGTTTACAGGAATACATCATTCTGACTGCAGATGTAGATAAACAGATGCTAATTTGCATATAAGAGTCTGATCATAAGTTGTAATTGTCAGTTGGTGAACAAGACAGCTTGATTGTTTTATTATTATTTATGATTATTATTATTTACCAGATTTATTTATTTATGCGAGTGCTGAGAAACATTTACCTAGAAGTGTTAACAGGCAAATTAATCCAGAGTTTTATTCAAGGAAAATGGATTACTTAAGTGAATGAAACTATGAGTAAATAGGAGAGAAGCGACTGAGTTTTGCATGACAAGAGTCATATACTTATAATACAAATAATTTATCCAGTATGGCATCGCCAAATGATATGCAAAATCATCAAATTGCTACAAGAATGCAGATACAAAGAACAGTTTTGCATACAGAATCATAATATTATCAATTAATATTAAAATTCATAAATCTGAAAAGTGCGACACAAAATGTAAACACTAAGTTATTCCTTCGTGTGACACAGAACCAGTTTTCGGAATGAAATTTACGGACTAGTTAAGTATTCAGGATGCGATTCTTTTGTTTATTGAAAAATGTAGGAAAAAAGTGATTCTTGGCGGTATGGAAGCATCACTTTGAGGCAACCTTTTAAATTAAGGAAATCAACCTAATTATTTATCAGATAGATGAGATATTATAGGTATACATCATCATAATCAAAGATTAATGCATTTTGTAAATTTTTAGGGTAATGTCTGAAAAACTCCTCCTTCCATCAGTAGTACGAAACAATCGAGGAAAGTTCATTTGATAATTGTAAATGAAGAAACAAACTGATCCTTCAGGATCGTTGTTTTGCGCCCTTTATAAATACCTTTTCTTTGGTAATATTTCTTTTCTTTGGCAGCCTGCATTTGCCCTGAAGCTCTGTGGTAATTGATGCAAACTACTACTTCAGTTGCCATTTATTTTCTTCTTTTTTCCCTTTTTTGTCTTGATTTATCTCTTTGTCAGGAACGGTTAGAATTTGGCACGCAAACACCTACCGACTGGAGACAACTTTGAATTATGGTTTGGAGAGAGTCTGGGGCATCGCCTCGCAGAAAGGCAGCAACAACGTCGCATTTGGCTATGATGAGGGCAGTATACTTATTAAAGTGAGTCCCCATTGGTAGTTCACAAGTGGACATTGGATTGTTGATTTTGGAGGCTTTCTTATGCAATGAGTAAGCTGTTGTGCCTGTCTCATGTTGAGGATTCGCAACAAACTTCACCCGAAGCGGACAGGCACAAGTTGCCTGCTTCTGTGAATTCTGACGTCAAGCAGACATGCCACAGCCATTCTGACTTCCCTTCTGTAAACTCTTCCCTAAGGAGAGAGGCATAGCAATCCCGAATTCCCCTTCCATAAACTCTGCACCCAAGCAAAGAGGCGCAACTGTTCCCACTTCCATCTCGTTAACTCTACCATAAGAACACAGGCACAACTATCCGACATTCCTTCTGGGAACTCTGTGTCTAGAAGAAAGGCCTTTCCCATCCTGGCTTTACCTCTGTGAAGTTTGCTTAAAGCAGATAGTCAAAGTCTTCCTCGGCCCTCCCTTATGTAAGCTCTGCCTGAATCAGAAAGGCACAACCTACCCCGCTTCCAATCTGTGTACTCTGCCCTTAAAGCATACAGGCACAGTTATGCCCGCTTCCCTTCAGTACCTCACAATGTGTCACATATGCCATGTGGAAAAGAGCCGGTCGTCCTCGACGCTGGTCATTTTTTATTTTGATTTCTCACTTTATTTGTCGATTGGATCACATGATCAAAGCTCTCTTGTCCTTTGCTCTTTCGGCAAACATTGACGGAATAAATTAATCCGTTCTTTGTTTTTATTCTTGAATAGCTCGGTAGAGAGGAGCCAGCGATGTCCATGGATGCAGGTGGTAAGATCATGTGGGCTAAACATTCTGAAATTCAACAGGCCAACCTTAAATCAATCACAGGTAAGAGTATATGCAGTTATTAATCACATCAGTGTTGTAGTAAAAATGATGCCTTGATCTACCAGCTCTCATGTTTATTTTACTCTCTTAGAGCTTTTTTTTCTTTTTCTTTTTCTTTGATAAGAATGTCAAAGACCATAACTTAAGTGGGCGAATGCAGTAACCAACTTAGCTTAAGTGGATCTGTATAGAAACCGGTTGTAAAAAAATAAAATCCTGGCAGAGTATAAACCAAATTGGTATCCTCTGAATAGTTCTTGTACAGGTAGATATGGGAACGTGGCAGTCACTTTGTGGTTTTATTAAAGCATTTAGTATTGGTTGTACCAGTACCGTGACCCATTCTGTGTTGTCTTCAGTACCCTGTGAATAGGTCCTTACCAAAACTACTATGTGGTGTGATAGGTTGCATCATTGTTGGTACAATTTATAGTAGTGTTGGTACCCCAATCATCTCTGTTATTAGTTGTGCCTTATATAGAACAGTTCTAGTGGAGTTGTCACTAAATCTAGTTATTGTTGGTACTCAGGTAATAAAGTTACTGAATAAGTTGGAACAAAACACTGTCCTTGGTTTTACTCTCTACAGTGGTGGTGGTGCAGTCATCTCAGTTATGGATTGTACTCTGTTGTTATTAGTCATTAGTTAGCTGTCACCAAATCTAATATTTGTGTTACTCAGGTTGAATTCAGAATGATGCCATCATTTTGTGGTACTCCTTAAAATAGTGAGTTCTCCAATCCTTTCTTTTATTGGTGGTACCCAGTTGCTAGGTCCCTGTAAGCACTGTGAACTAAACTTGAAATATTCCATAACTTATGTCCTTCCTTGTCATTGTTACTTTATGAAGTCAATTTTTTTTCTTCAGTTATTTTTTCCCCTTCACTCTTTCTACTTTGCACCCATCAACCCTCTTATATGATAATACGGTCCTCTTTTGCATACTTTTCCATTTCTTTTCCTGTTTGCAATCCTCTTTTTTTTTCTCAAATCGAATTTCAGATATGGAAGTGAAGGATGGTGAGCGACTACCATTGGGCGTAAAGGACATGGGCAGCTGTGAAATTTTCCCACAGACCATCTCGCACAACCCCAACGGAAGGTACGAAAATGTTTTCACAGATATAAACGAAGTGTTTAAAGTATACCCATCCAAAAGCTTGATGTATTTAAAACAAAAAAACAAGTGCATCTCTTTGTGCCTTTACATTTCGTTCAATTTACTATTTTATGGGTATCGCATTAGTTTCAAAATGGAAGTTCAATGCCTTAAGCCCCTACCGCTCACTGTACGACTAATCCCGACCCGACTTAGCTTGACAGTCGTTTCATGGAAAATCTTTAGTCGTGAAGACTTAGAGTCCTATGACCGATCCACGCACACCCACCCACTGATTGTCGCGCACGATGACTGTCTGCTGTTAATGACTGTAACCCGTTTAGGTCGCCTGCAAATTTATTAACATGTGATTGGTCAAATTTGTTAGAAATGTACAGTTTTAGACGTGAACCCCCTGCACACTGCATGACTGCCAGTCGTGAAAATATTTCATGTTCTGTTTTCCCGAGAGAAGCGGGTGCGACTTAAAACTGGCAAAAACTGGTCCTTGTCCCAAACCAATGCACACTGCCCGACTATCCACAATTTTGTATGTAACAGTTGAGTTGCATTGAGTCGTGATCGGTATTCGTTTAGTCTGTGACGGGCTGTAATATAATTAATTTGTTTTTGTGTTCCACAGCTTCCTAGTCAGTTTCTGTATTTCTGTCATATATTATGTTAGAACACTGTTAAATAATCACACACAATAATTAAATTTATTGCAGGTTTGTCGTAGTCTGCGGTGATGGAGAGTACATAATCTATACCGCCATGGCTCTACGTAACAAAAGTTACGGATCGGCTCTGGAGTTTGTCTGGTCACATGACTCGTCGGAGTGAGTTTTTCCTCATTTGCTACTTACTGTTCCTTTACTGACATTATTGTCATATTTACATACCTTATCGGCGATACAAATCTGACTCCTACAGTGACCTTTTGTAATTGAGGTGCTTAATGATGAAAGACCTCCCACCCTGATGATCCAACCCCCACCCCATCAAAACCCATCTCCATAGAACCTTCAAAGAAGAAACAGACCCAGACCACTGCCGTCACCATTTGTGGTAGAAGCATTTATGCTGTTGTAACATTTGTGTTACAAAGTAGCATGTTGTGTCATGCTAAATGAGATGATCCATGTATTGATGTAGAAAAAAGTAAGAATTTCTGAGTCAATTGTTAAAGTTAATTGTGTGCTAACCTTTGTGGTAGAAGCATTCTTGAGTTTAACGCATGTACTTATGTAGTGTGCAATTAGCATTTCTGAGTTGATTGTTAACATTAACTATTTGGTTACCTTTGTAATTGAAGTGCTGATGCTGTTGTGACGTTTGTATTACAAAGTCTCATTTTGTTTCATGCTCAAAGAGTTGTTCTGTGTATTGATGTATTAAACAATATGCTTTTACGAGCCTATTTTTTATTCATTAATTATTTACATTTTTACATCAGTTGGGTGAAAAAAATCTGATAAGCTTCAGCCATGTTGTGAACAACAAAACTTGATCAAAAAATTGCAACTTTCAAATTTTTAAAATTGCCTGCCCCCACTTCTTCCTTAGGTATGCTACAAGGGAGAGTAGTACCAGTGTGAAACTCTTCAAGAACTTCAAGGAGAGGAAGAATTTCAAACCAGACTTTGGCGCTGAGGGCATCTATGGTGGCTTTCTCCTCGGTATCAAGTCGAGCAGCGGCCTAGCCTTCTACGACTGGGAGAACACGGAACTGATCAGAAGAATAGAAATCATGCCCAAAAATGTAAGTCTTGACAGCTGATTGGTTGAAAAAAAAACCTCAGATTGGAAAATGATTGAATATTTAAATAACAAATCATTGGACTTGAGGAAATAGTTCATGACCACAAAAGTTTGTTAAGTTTGCTAAAATGATGACAATTTTTTTGGGCAAGATTCTTACAAAAAGCACATTTGTGCATTTATTTGTCAGTTTGGTAATGTTTTTTGTATTTGTATATAATTAGTATTTTACTGTTGTGAGGGACTGTTTGTTGAGAGGAAATAAATGAAACAGTAATGCCATTGGTTGGAAGTCTCTGTGTGAGAGGATTACTCTTTATCTTGGTTTATATGTGCGGACAGGAAGTTGAAAAGAAGCTGGGGCTGGGAGAAAAGAAATTTGGCCCACTTGACAAGTTAAATTTCAGTATCTAAGATTATTCATCCAGACATGTTAAAATAGAATATGGTAGTTTTTCTTTGTTTTTTTTTAAGCACAAATTTGTTGTAAAAATTGTAGATATTACGTTAGAAATCAAGGATACCATGTACGGAAGATCGTAAGTTGTAGGGTGCTAGGTATGGATTGCTATAGTCAAACTGGAGTAAAAATTATACAATTTTTAGGAAAGAATAGGTTTACAACCCTGAGGACCTAACCTACCCTAACCTAACCAATATAAGGAAAAGGAGTATCAAATGTGAAGAGTGACATAAAACTCTCTTTTGATTGTTGTTTTTGTAGGTATTTTGGGCAGATACCGGCGAGCTGGTCTGTATCGCCACCGAGGAGTCTTTCTTCATTCTGAAATACAACCCAGAGGCGATCGCCAAGGCGCAGGAGAACAACGAAGGCATCACAGAGGATGGAATCGAGGATGCGTTCGAGGTAAAGAGGATATCTAAGTTATTGTCAGCTGCTAGTGTTTGACACTGACAAAAACTGATCACGAAAATCCAGCAGTGCAAAACATATCGTCCTTGAATGAATGTCACAACAAGAGGCTTTAATATCTCCATAAAATCTGTTCCTTTTCAAGACGAAATATCACCAGTACAATTCTAGGGAGGAAACTCTCATGAAAACTGGTCTGTTTACTAATCTATGGGCTAAAAGTATGTTATTGTCATTCCACCATTCTGGGTGAGAAGGGATACTTCCTTTGCGCAGGGATTCTCGATAGGTGGCAGAATAGCCAAATCCAGACCCCGAAAGGGTTCGATTCGGCCTGTGAGATAATTGGCCCACAAATCTTGAACTAATGGAATATGTAGACCCTTTAGGCCTTGTCCTTGAGCACCGTACAGGTCTTCTGTGCCCTGTAGATTAATCAATCTAGGTACAGTGAGGTTTTGATTCCGTCTTTCCCTATGCTCCCGACCATGGTCTAGTTCTCTGGTAGAAAATTAATTGAGACCACCTGTCCTTGTTTTAAATAGATTTGCACTTGAGTTGTGTGACCTTGGTTAAGCTAGTTTTAAATCATCAATGTTATTCCTTCACCCATCCTTATGCAAGGAGGGGTGCGGGGGGGGGGGGGGGGGGGGGGGGGGGGGTGGGTGGAAAGGGTAAAGTTCAAGCTCTTGAGATCACTTGAGCAACTTGATCACATTGCTTGGTGTGCACCTTCTTATCCTAATTTGGTCTAATTGTATGGATATATCCTACAGAAGGTGCATATCCATGAACAGAAGAACACGCTCCCTAACGCATATATCCTTCACAAACAAGAACATTTCTGTGGATATTTCCTAGCAAGGGTGTTTATTGTATTTTTTTTTTTCTCAGGTTGTAGGAGAAATAGATGAAATTGTTAAGACCGGTCTGTGGGTCGGAGACTGTTTCATTTACACCAACTCGGTCAACCGGCTGAATTACTACGTCGGGGGAGAGATCGTCACTATCTCTCATCTAGACAGGTGAGCGATAAAAAATCTTACTGATAGAGGGCAGTGTTTAGAGGACCAGAGATATGACCGAAGCACCACAGAGACTAGGGACTAAGCTCCCTGTCCAAAGTTGTGCCGTAGAATTTTTAACATGAAATTTCAGTTAAATGACTTTGAAGTCTGTTAGTAAACTAAAAACAGTTTTTTGCTTCTTTGTGTTGTATGCATTGTACCAGTGGGTTTGTCCCCATTTGAGTAAGAAATGTTTAGCTCTATACACGAAAAAACTGGATAACAAACAATTGCAATATTTGAATCATCTTCTTGCTAGACTAATTCCAAATTTTGTAAAAAAAATCTAATATGGAGCCTTCCTTTATGGGGAGAGGGATAGTGATGGGGAGGGGGAGGGGGGGGGGAGAAATTTCTTACATGGTTGGTATATGACCTGAGGTTGCTTTGCTATTCTCGTGACCATGTGACCAATATTGAAATAGAAAAAGACAATACATTTTCAACTGTGACAGTTTGGTAAGTTGTCAGCAAGCCCATCTCAACTCATTGTATACAACAAACTGCCTCTGGAGGGTAGAAACATAGGCCTGCCACAAAATGTAGTAGCAAGTTTAACAAAGCAGGCTTATCTAGTCGAGTGCCCTCAGCTCAAAGACTGTCGGGCAATATCCTCTACCAGCTTCTTATCATCATCTTGTAATTGCAGATAATCAAATAGGATACACATGTGTTTCATAAAGAAGAAAGGAAGAAATTTTGATATATTTGCATTGCATGAGTTTTAACTTTCTCTCGGGTCAAGTGTGGTTTGGAACACCTGGATCGTTACATTTAATTACCGTAGTCTGAAACAAATTAGTCTGGCTCGAAAACTGCTAGACTTTCTTCAGTTGGTAATGAAAGCAGCAAATGTCCAACAAATTGGACAATCCCTCTAGTTATGCTTTCTAGGACAAAAGAACAGCATCTTGTAAGAATTTTAACTCATTTCTGCAGTAATAGACAATCATTTGATATGCTATGAGGCTAGATCTCTCTTTCAAAAGCTTAACAGTTTTGAATAGATCAGAGAAATTATTGGCTAAAACAATTCAAAGCAGTGACTTGAAGTAAAAATATTGTTTGTAATTTCCCAGTCAGTTTGTGTATACGATTTTGCTCATAATAGCTAAATTAAAGAAATGATGGACATTTTGTTATGATGTTTACTGTAATAGTGTGCTTTTTCTTTACAAAGAATTTGAAGACAATAGATTTAATTAGCAAAGCAAGGTTTGTGGTGACCATTTTCTAACATTTTGATTTTTCTAGGGTTATGTACATTCTGGGGTACATCGCCAAGGACGATAGGTTGTACCTGGGCGACAAGGAACTCAACGTGATCAGCTACTCCCTACTCCTCTCGGTGCTGGAGTATCAAACCGCGGTGATGAGGAGGGATTTTGAAACGGCTGATAAGGTCCTACCTACAGTACCCAGGGACCAGAGGACAAGGGTGGCCCACTTCCTGGAGAAACAGGTGATTTTTTAAAGTCTGGGAGGGAAAAGATTAGGCAGATTAAATAGATTGACTGGAGGCAGATGACTTGTGTGTGTAACAAGTAATTAAGATACTCTTCAGTTGTAGTTGAAACCACTTAGTCTCATAATATTGTTGCCAAAGTTTGTCTTTATGAATTTGTTTGTGATGTCATTCACCTTCCTTCCCACTCCTGATTTTCCCTCCCCCCCCTCCCCTCCACCCTCCTTTGCCCAATTTCCCTCCCCTTCCCCCAACTCAATGAACTATAGATAATATTTGATTGTTGGATTGACATTACAAAAGATATTCTCATTCATAGCATGCAAGTTAAGTTCTGTATTTCATGAAACCACCCATAAGCACAAAGCTTAGGCCTACAATACTTTCACAGTAGATGAACCTAGCCCAAGCAGCATATAAATGGGATAAAATGATGCTGTGGAGGACATTAATTGTTACAACTAATTGTAGCTTATTGATGACAAAGAAACACTTCATAGCCAATGAAGGGAATGTTGTAAACTTGGGTGGAGCTAGGCAAAGGGAATTAGCAACTGCCAGTGCTGCATGCAATATGCTCTCTGGTGAAGACTGATGAATAGCTAAAGGAAGGAGAAAAGGTAAAAAGGAGGAGGGGGGGAGGAGGGGAGGGGAAGAGAAGGAGGAAATAAGAAAATGGTATTTGAATGATTTTGATATTTACACATTTATTATTCTTTACCAAATGATACAAGGGTTTAATTTGAAATTAGATTTGAAATGTGAAATTCAGTTCCATGGTCTTCAGTTTAAAATGAGTTTGGCAGGGAGGATTTCATTTCAATGTTCCTGCTTGTTTACAGGGCTTCAAATCTCAAGCTTTAGCTGTGTCATGTGACCCAGAGCACAAATTTGAACTAGCCATTCAGCTGGGTGAACTTAAATCAGCCTACCAGCTGGCACAAGAGAATGAGGTAAGTAGCAACCTATATTAAACTTTAATAAAACCTTTGCAATCTTCCACTGCAATATTTGCCTTTTTTTAATTTTTTTTATTTCTGTTCCGTGTTATGTTTCTAACGATATTCTGTTTTGAATAAATTATGGAAAGATCAAGTCATCATAACTATTATTTGCAGTGTTAAAATGTGTTGTTTATTATGATCATATCTGCCTGCTGCTCATGATCGTGAGAAGAAAAACAGTTCTTAGCAAACTAGGGAACGATTAAACATAGCAAATGTAGTTCAATTAAGAATGGTCACAAGGTCAAACATATTAATTCCAGAACAGTGGTGTCCCTGCCGGAGGCAGTATTGATAAAGATTGCAATCAAAGAAGTTCTAGGAATGGAAGAGGAGTGTTACTACAAAGTAATGGTCAGAAGTTCTGTGGCATAGGAGAGGGGCATATGAGGGGAAGATTTCCAAAGAAATCATTTTCTAACCGACATTTGTGGTGAAAAAGAAACCTAAGTGGATAGCGATAAGGTGTTATATTTTGAGTTAATAGGTTGAAAGGGGGGGGGGGGGGGGTGGGAGGGGGTTGGCTTTTTGGGTAAGCCTCATGCTCCCTGGACAAATGCACTGGGAATAATAGGAACAAAAGAAGGGGATTATCAAACAGGCAGAGTTTATCAGATGGGGTTAAATAGATGGTGCAGGGAGGACATGAATGGACAGAATGTCCGGGGGTGGGGGGATCTTGTTATTATTCCTAAACATTGTGTCTCTGCTTTTTTCTTGAAGTAGAGGTTGTGCATTGGACTTTCAGAATCGGAATTCTGAGGTTGTTTTATTGCTAAAACAAAATGATGGATTTCTTGGGGTATTTTGTTTGAGTAACCTTCAAATTATTGTCAACTAAAATTCTACATTCCTGACATTTACGCTTTGTTGACAAGCTGCTTAAATAAAAAAAGAGAAGTAATTTTCACTGTACTAGAAGTAAAATATACCAGAAATGATTAACATTTTTCTTCATTATGATCCCATGTCTGTTATTTTTAGTGTGTGGGGAGGAGGAGGATGGGGGGGGGGGGTTCATCATAGAATATCTGTTGAACATTTATCTTTCCTGCCATTCCTGATAATTTTTGTCTATTCTCATTTGTCCTTGAATCATTGCAATCAGTGATTCCCTCGTCATTTTATCTTTCTGCTTTCCATTTTAATTAAATCAGTCTGAAGCCAAGTGGAAGCAGCTTGCTGATATGGCAACGAACAAGTGTGAGTTCAGGATGGCACAAGAGTGTTTGCACAAGGCTCATGACTTTGGAGGACTACTCCTATTGGCCAGCTGTTCGGGAGATATGGACATGGTTTCCAAGTTAGCAGACAATGCTGCCACCTCTGAGAAGAACAACATTGCCTTCATGGCATTTTTCCTCCAGGGAAAGTGAGTCAGAAATGAGTTTTTGATTGTCATTTTGTGAAAGGCTTGTGTATCTATCACTAAACATATGTACAGAAAGCTTTACCGTTGTCTTGGGCACCATTGTATGTATGTTTTTATGTATATGCATAGGTATGTTTGTATGTATATTCATGTATTTAATTATAGACAGCTATGTGCATGTTTTTTATGTATACGATGGGTGCCTATAGACTAGTGATGGGAACGGTCCAAAACTTTGCACTCGAGTACTGTTTGCTAATTTCGGTCTGTCCCCTGGATACCGGTTCATTACGCATTCAACCAAAACCGAACTCGGCCTATACTATAGGGCAATAAATAAGCCTAATGTTACTACGCACATAGGCTATGCAGGCCTTCAGTCACGTAATGGTAAGACTGTAAACAACTGTTCGTTTAACCTGTGAACTGATCTATATGGCAAGGCTGCATATATATATTTTCTACTTATATATGATTAAAATTACTTTTCAAAATGAACACATGCAATGGTTCCCCCCCCCAATGATGTTGTTTGGTGATCTATGAAAAAGTTTTGTAACTTACAAGTGTGCAACTCTACGCTTTTCAAGCATTACAGCACAATGCCCCGTTGAACAATTTACTTGTGAAATGTGGTTTGCCTGATTGAAAAATTCCTTAAAGCATTTTTTGGGGTATATTTGCATAAAATTGCTAAAATTAAGCAATGGGAGACAGTTACAGTTTATTTTGCAACCAAAACTTTCTTTCAAGAAAGTTACTGCACTTATGGGGCACAGCAATATGATACTTGCGCTAGGCCTATCTAACCTGTTCTTTGATTACTGTGCACAAAGGTTAGCCCTCCGTCAAGTTCCTGCTACTAATAGATTAGTTGGAAAATCGGTAAACTACATCAATCAACCCTTATTATTAAATGGTCATGTTCGGTGTGTAATTACGGACACTCAGGTGTTGCTTGATTCTTTCAAGTATGGAAAAGCTCTGTTCATCTTTTGTGGGACCGTTCCACCAAATTCAACACGGGGGTGGTTAATTGATGAGCTGCCCAAGAGTACAAAGGTCAAGTTATGTTGCATAGAAAGTGTGCAAGTATGCAATTCGGAGAGATTGCTTTAACTATACAGTACAGTGTGCACTTTTAAAAAGTAACGTTGATCATAACTTTTAACAGTTGATCAAAACTTTCTCGGGCGAGAATAGTAACAAATTTTACACTTCAGCAAAAAACATCAAAATAGAAGGGAATATCACCAGATGATGAAATAAAGAAAATATGCTCATGAATCTTTTCCTTCCTTTAAATAATTCGAATAAAAATGTAACTGAAAAAGGAGAACGATCTTAGTCATTTTGACAAATTTCCGGACCGAGGAGGGACGGCTTGGACCGGGTTGCAATTTTATAAGGTCGGTCCCCTGGGTACCCATTCCCATCACTAATGTAAAACATATGAAATACTATAATATTTTATCTTGCAGACCAAATGATTGCCTAGAACTCTTGTGTAAGTCTGGACGTTTTCCTGAGGCTGCATTTTTTGCCAGGACCTACTTGCCTAGCAGAGTTTCAGAGTGAGTTTTTTTTTTTTTTGGTTCTATTACTTTGACTAAATGACTCTTATGCAGCGTACCAATTTTTGGTGTTCAAGAATTTATGTCAAGGGGCATTAAAGGTTAATATTTTTTTTCTTTTATTCTTCTTGAAATTGTCCCACTCAAGAGCATTTGACTTACTCACCTGTTCACTTTCCAGTTATGGCTGCCAAAAATAGAAATCCAAGATTTTCACGAAGCCTTCTGATGTGGTCTTTATGAAATTGGCTTTCTTTAGATAGTGAAATGTTTGCACAATGCAACTAACAAAATATCAACCGAAATTTTTTCTCATTCCTTATATTGGATTTATGAAAAGAAGAGATCACACTGCTCTCCGTAAGATGTCTTAGGTTGGCAGTAGGTATTCTTAAAATTTGACTTCAAATGCATAACCCGACTTATTAAAAGACCATGTTTAGTTTTTTCTTCTCTTTACTTTTCCTACTTGTTTTTTAACCTTTCAAGGTTCTCTCTCCCCCGGTCTCTTTTTTATGGTAATTATGGTAAAAACATGTGATTATCCTCCACTCATTAATTTACCATTTTGCTGTTGCCATGGAAATAGTTGTCATGGTAGCAGCAGATCTAAGTAGTTGCATCAGCTTTATTACATTTGTGTTGTGATATAAGTCTTCCTCCTCCTCCATTTTAAGTTGTGGCTTGTCAATTGTTCTCTCCTAAATGTTTGTCGGTGGGTTCTTGGGAGACAAATGTAGGCATTGCTTCAACACTGGAATGACTTTTAAAGGGGAAAAAAATCTTTGAATCCTCTGTTGTGCATTCTTTTCTAGCATTTTGCTTGTCCCACTTCAACCTTTAGGAACAAAAGACAGCTCCAAATTCCATTGCATATTCACTTTTTTTCACAAGAGGCTGTTATGTCAAATCTATTAGCCTTTGACAACGTTATTCATGGAGCTGCCTCGTCACTTACCTGGACACTCCCCGATCTTTAGTATCAAGGTTTTGATGAAAAAATATAGCTGTGATAAATCTTTTCTTTTAAATCGTAGTTTTCTGATAACCTTCTTTCTTTTTGTTTTGCGATATAAGAATGATGCAAAGATATAACACAAGATCGATTCTTTTGTCTACGTCTTTTGTCTACAATTTTAGAGTCGTCCAAGGATGGAAGGAAAGTCTCGGCCAAACAAACAAGAAAGCGGCGGAGGCCTTGGCCGACCCGACGCAGTACGAGAACCTGTTTGTGGGACTGAAAGAGGCTAGCAAGGCAGAAGACTTTGTGAAGACAGGCAAAGTTTACCCAGCCTCTGCATATCCTACTGTACCGGTGAGTTGTAATGTTTGTTTGGGCGGGGGGGGGGAGTGTATTTGTCTTTGGACCAATATACAGATGTATGTTTTACCGACATTCACATCTGCGTGGACTTGAAGATTGAGGTTTATGAAACTTATAGAGAGTAAACTATATGTAAATTATATGTAAACTATATGTAAATTATATGTAAACTATATGTAAAATATATGTAAATCATATGTAAATCATATGTAAACTATATGTAAATCATATGTAAACTATATGTAAATCATATGTAAACTATATGAAAATTATATTTCATGATCCCCAGATAGATAGGAAAAATATACCATATATAGGAAAGCTAGGAGGTTGATACTTTCGATTCCTAGCAGGATCTTCTTCTTGTATGCAGACCGAAAAGAAACCTGCAAAGTCAGTTAAAATAGATGATTGAACAAGACCCTTGTAAAATTAGAGCGGTGGGCAGTTGTATCGAAAGGGAGCCATAGATGAATGGAGATACGAGGGCTGCCAGAAATTCATATTTACTTTTGATTCCTGTCTTTCATCAGAGTAACACTGAGAGAAATGTCCTGGAGGAGATGCAGGCAGCAATCAATGGTGGTGGATTTACAGCTGTAAGTTTGGTTCTTGTTACTTACTGAAAATTCTGATGGTTATAGGGCTGCCCTCACAAACCCTCTGATCCTTCTGAGGGTTAAAGCTTTCCCCTCAAAAACCTGCTGATCCCCTCCTTGCCCCCTTCCCCCCCCCCACCCCAATGCATGCCAATTGGGAGTTTTGTTTTAGAGGTGATTGCATGGACAACAAGGAGATCATGATTGATAATTGATTGATTGTGTAGTTGCCCAGTCCCCAGGTAGATTTTCAGAAGAAGTGTCCTTATTGGGTGAAACATGCAATTTGGAATGGAAAATTGGATGAAAGAGAAGCTAGTTTCAACAAGAAAATGTAGTTTCAACAACAAATCTAGATTCAACAACAAATTTAGATTAAACAACAAAGTTAGATTCAAACAACAAAATTTTGATTTAACAACAAATCCAGCATGGAAAGTAAGCCATATACAACACATAGATAGATTACTGCAAGCTTCATAGACAAACACTTTTTCACAACAATTGGTGTGCAGGTCATATTCATACATGATATGTTACAGTAGGGAGGGTCGGAGGTAACAGATTACTGAAGCAACTACGTGTTTTAAGTATTTTAGTCGATTAAACCTACACTTCTACAACTGCTGCAATCAGTATCTGTTAAAGAGGTGCAGATCAAGTTATTTCCTGCAAAGAAAAGTGGTGATAGTGAGATAAAAAGTTTTCTTTTGCTTCCTTGCATCAACAAAACTGGTTATTGTCTTTACCCTCCCCTCCCCCCCCACCCTCCTCCACCCCTCCACAGCTGAGGAGTGGGTGTTTGCAGATCATTTAAATAATATCTACTTTTGTCTACAATAGGGTTGGGGAGGGGAAAGGCAGATGGGCTAACAGAATGTTGAAGTAATTATCTCAAAGCAGTTATGTTTGAAGTTGAGGTCAAAAAGTAATGCTTGTAATGGGGCACAAGTATACAATTTTCTCCCTCACCTGCAAGATGGCTATCCACCCATGGTCTCCACTCTCACCCACTCTCTCATGTTCCCTATTCCTTGCCAAGGAGCATGGGTGTTCCATATTAACATAAATTTTTTATTTTTTTTATCTCTTTTTTAATTTCTGTCTGTTACAGACACAAAGCGCGGCGGAGACACCAGCCGATGCCGCTGAGGAAACTAAAGAACCAAAACAAGACCAAGAGCCGGAAGACGATTTGGATTTAGATTTCGACGATTTGGATATTAACGACGACATCGACACCAGCGGTGTAAATTTAGACGACGATGACGAGGAAGACTTACTAGGCGAATAGCTTTTATAAAGTAACAGAGAATGAATGATATTGGAACTTGTAAAACCTAAAATATTAAAATCAAATGTTTATGACTGTCCCGATGCTGGTTCGGGACACCTTTGGTTTTCAAGTGTAGTAGTTGTGGGCAGCATACAACAATCATGACTCGTTGCTGACTGTAGACCTATATTTAACCGTACAGCTCTTCTGGTATCTCAGCTCCCGAGATGGTGGAATGACCCAAACAGATCATAATTGGTGTAAGTCTTATGTTTATCGATGTTCCAAGAATTAACTTTCACCTGTGAAGCATGAAAAGTAATGATAGGTTAACAGCCTTTAGGTTGGCCGCAACAACAGAACTATAATACAATTGTCCAGGCTGATTATGTCATATTGTCATCTTTTGCATGATACAGCTAACATTATGACCTTTGACATTTATAGTAGATTTATTATTTTCATGTCAGACACTAAGTACAATAACCACTTGCGATAGAATAAAAAAAACAGTCCATGAAAAAATAGAAATGTTTGTGTTTAAGAATATCTTGTTTGACGTCCTACCAGAGTGATGGAAGTTTCTTCCCTTTGGCAGAATATTCAAGTTTGTGTGGTAATTTTGACATTTTAATATTTGAGTCATGAAAACTCATAAAAGAAAAACACAACAGATAAGATCAAATGTACATGAAGTAATTTAGTTGATAGTGTACAACATTATGACCATTAGAAATTGTTTGTTTTTTTCACACTTCATGACATTTTTTAATCGATTCCTGCTTTTTGCTGATCCAGGATATGGTGACTATTTTATTGGCTCTTAAAAGTAGTATTTGCCAGACAACAATTTCATCAAAATCATATTGTTAATTACAAGACAAGCCAAGTGAGTACCGATGTAGACTAACCAATTGCTTAGCTGGATCATATGGCATGTAAACTCGATTTGGGCAAGTGAAATGGCAGCTAAAACAATTTTTATGAAAGGTAATTTTGGTATACAATTTCTTGGAGATTACAGGATGTTTTTGGCAGTCTTTTTTTGGAGAGAAAGCCTTCTGCTCGCTTTACACAATTGGATTCTGGTTTTTTCTATCTCATACTGATAATAAAATTGCACTTTTTGGTCTCCACCTCTTATGTCGATAAATCAACCCAGATAAATATTATTTTTCTTCTTATTATCATTACTTCAGTTTTTAGATGAGGGTGCAAAACCTGACAGCATATCGTAAGACAAATCACAGGAAAGGTAAATCCTTGATAAAGCCTGAAAAACGGTGATCTACTAGCACATCACGATCTCTGACAAAAACGGAGAGGAATTTTCTGATATCACTTTCCTTCCTCCTCCTCCCCCCCCCCCTTCTTACCCCCGCGAAAGAGAAATGTTTTGACATTTTTCTGTTGCTGGTTGTCACGATTTAATCAAGTTTGACACAGTTTGATCTAGTGTTGTCATGGTATAATGGATGGCTTTTTGGTTCTGTCATATTTTGTTGCCAAGAGAGTCACTGTACTATATGCATCAATGTTAGGTTCTGGATTCAGTGCGCAAATTCTACAAAAACGAGCTCTTACACCCACGTGTTTGTGGTCAGTATTGACTTCACTTGTAGTAGTGAAGTGTACATATAACACATATAACAGTGAAATGTACATATAGTGTACATATAACACATATAGTACAACGTGCAGGGGCGGATGTAGGATTTTCGAAAGGATGGGATTCGGCACTAGGTTCATCTGACCTCATGTAGGGTGGCAGGCCATGTGGGGTCCGACGAACTCCCAGAATACAATTGAAAATCTTATATGTGAAACGGTGCATTCTGTGGTATGTTTTGGCTGTAATATGGTTTACACACACACTGCTGTTCTCATAACAATTTTTAACTTTTTGTGTGGGGTGGGGGTAATGAGGGGTGGAGGGGTGGGAAGTGTACACCCCCTTTCCCTCCAATTAGGGGTAATTGGATCCATGCCTGTTGAGTATTCAGTATTTACTTATCCAAATACAGTGTTAAGTACCTAATGCACTACAGTGTTTATATTTGAAAATTATGAAAAGAGCAAAATAGGCAGAAGAGAGAGAAAGAGAGAGAAGGAAAAGATGAAGTAGCAATACTTCTGGACAATTTTGAATAATAGGACTGGAAATGTTCTATTGTCATATTTATTTTATGTTTTTTTTTTGTACAACTTTAACCGGGCCTTCTAATACTATTACAGCCCTTCTGCCAATGTTATCTTTCCACTTCCTTTACTTCAATCTGGGTTTTTCTTCTTTTTTTTCCTATTTTTTCCGGTTCATCTTTTAGATTATTGACATATAGTAATAAGGATGTTTATAACATCATTATCATGTGTAAAGGATGTTCTTTTGTCATGCCCCTGCATAATGTGGCTTTGTTCCTTTTCATTGGATGGGGGAGGGGGGGTGGGATGGACAGAGGAGGGAACTTTGAAAAAATAAGTGGTTCATTAAGCATCTGAACTTCTAGGTGTCTGGAATTTATTGATACTTTATTGAATATCTTGATGGAGTCAATTATTAATGTACTGTATTAATATGTTAATATAGTTGCACAGAATATGTCTGAGCCTTTATACTGTTTTCTTTCTTGGCTGTTTTGTTTTATGTAGTATTTGTCAAGTTTATACCCCATAAAGATACTTATATTAAATTACAACTAATCCCTTCTAGCAATTGCAATTTTTGATGTAATTTATGTAACAATATTTCACACTGCTACTTAGAAACCCCACCTCAACAGTTTGTCCCTAGCTCAAAAGCGGTTGATCGAATGTTTCTTAAGGCAGACTACTCATGGGGAATGAGTTGCAGTCATGGCAACCTAGTCATAGGTGATAGGTTAGCCACACACTAGCCCGACACGACAGTTTACATGTCCATATGGGGGCCGCCATTTTTACTTTCTGCAGCGGTCACCTGAAAAATCTGTGTCTTGGAAATACAAGTTGTGATTATCGCCTAAAGGTGAAAGTTTTCAGCAGTTTTACTTAGCAATCGACATCAGTCACCAGAAAATACTATTAAAATACAACATGTACATATCATTTAACCGTAGCAATATGTATATGTTTATATAAGCCACACGCACGACCATTGACATATTTTAGAACAGCATCGTGTATGCTGACCCTTTCGGCGTTCCATAACGAAGCGATGCGCAGGCACGATATGCTAATGCATCTTGTGGATTGCGGTACCCAGTTTCAAAACACACGATGATGAAATAGGCGTATACAAAACCTTCGTCTTCATTTAATCTCATAGATCTGATTGTTTATCAATTCTCACAATAATTATTCTCATGAATTTGAAATTTTCTTGATTTCTATCTCCTAATCTTTTTTTTTAAGGGAAGAACGAGCTTTCCTGATTCCTCCTGAAGCGAAAAAAAA
Organism: Apostichopus parvimensis; assembly: GCA_000934455.1. Lineage (NCBI taxonomy): Eukaryota > Metazoa > Echinodermata > Holothuroidea > Aspidochirotida > Stichopodidae > Apostichopus > Apostichopus parvimensis. Next base: position 21,648 of record KN891660.1, read on the forward strand.
GAAGAAATTTGGGATTGGATCTCTGGTCATTTTATCACCATGGTTACTTACTCTCGCCCTGAAGATATCCCTACCCCCCCCCCCCTTTCTTCCCTTTTCTTTTAGGGTTGATCAGAGCTGATAAATTAGGTCAAGCATCCATCAGGGAAGTTAAAAATCGAAGGGAATAAAAAACGGGAATCTTGAGAAGAAAGAAAAAAGGGCAAGTAGTAAAACCCGATCCTGACCACGCATAAGATTTCTCCGTCGTCGCTATTAGCTATAGTTTGGTCAGAGAAGAGTTTTGTCGATCTGTTAGTTAAACAGGTTTTTTATGCGCGTTCTTTCGGAGTGGTGAGGTCGATATTCATTATGGTCTTATACCTTGTTGAGGCAGTAGAAATTTTCGATCTTTATACGCCTGAAATTACACATCTTCTGTCAGCGCCGCACGCGATGTTTTGATGTTCGAGGTAACACTGGGAGGGGCAGGATATGGCGGCGTTACTATGTATCTTCCAAAGTAACTACAAAAATAATATTTTAGAAGATAAGTACATAGCCTGTGACGCCATGAACTTTTCCTCTCGTTGAGTTTGGCATGCGGTAAAATTGTTTAGTATAGTTATATTGACTCATATATATATATATAGCCTGTGTATTTCATTTTCACTAGTAAAAGGTGCAGTCCAATGCTTCAATTATCCTTACAAAAGTTATCAGTCCTAACCGATTGCCTAAACCGATTGTGTTTTTCTCAGTTTTAACCTGAGCATGGAGTTATATTAATAAGGAACAATTAAACTCCATTGCCTGATTTTAACAAATCTTGAATTATTAACCATCTTTGCTTTACTTTCTGCCTTGAAGTTATTGTACACAGTTCGACCCATTGTTTATCACTACAGATGCCCTACCTGTGTCCTCGCCCTTGGGGAAAAGAACTGGTTTCTTTAGATACTCGTTTACATATATACTCTTATTGCAGCGTTCCTATTGTTGATTTTTATGATTGAGAAACCTTGATTGGAGCAAATGGACAGAGAGAACCAAAATATT
>KN891665.1:7225-17344 GCA_000934455.1 Apostichopus parvimensis
GCTCTTCCTGTAGGTTGTCATGGTGAAATCGTGCATTTCTTAGGGGTGTCCGAAATTGGCAGTGTTCCGAAATTAGCAATACTGACTATATATGTGATCCTGTGCAGACTGGGAGCATTTGCTTAAAGTAGCTACTAAAATGTTCAAGTATAATTTTCTCACTTTAGACTGTAGCCTAAAGAGAAATTTTACTTTTATACTATTACTAGCCTAGGGTCCTAGGCTTATTTACTTTTGTAGATCGTCTTTGAGAGAACAATTGAGAAGATGCAAAGCAGTTTCTTAAATACAGAAACCATAGTAGCGTTCGAAAACTGCTATGCAAAACTGGAACACTGAATTATTCCCTGGCATTTTTGTCCAACTTTGTAATACACTCAGAACAACATTAAAATTTCAACAATGTGATAGTTGGTTTGAGATTACATGACCCTTTAATTTCAGAGCTGAAATTTATTCACAATTCTTTAATTTCCTAGTAACCAAGTGTTCGTGGAACTCATTAATATGATCTTATGGTGAACTACTGAATAGTTGAATGGTATATATATTACTCCAGGATACAGTCGTAGCCGTTGAAAGTCATTTGCAGTCATGTTATTCGAAAGTACAGGCTAACCTATGTACTGTAATGAAACAAATCCCAAATTTTATACCAGCACTACTTCTTCTTAATGTCAATTTACATAGTTTTATTACTTTTCTGTTCACAGAATTACCAGCTGAAGAGGGTAAGTAAATTGTTTGAGGTTTTTTTTCCTTTTTTCCTCTTTTTTTTCTTCTAGGTCTAAATATAGTATAAATGCACAAAGTACATTCAAACCCACAGTCATGATTTAATTATATCATTGACTGCATCTCTGCTTTAGTTTGATCAGCTTCAGCTCTGCTAAAGTTAGATCAAGGGCTTCATTCTGGAAGTGTGAGGTTGTAGTGGCTATTGCTAGTGACATATCGAGGTCATCAGATCCTCTCTCACATTCATGGACCTTCATAATACACTGACCCTTTACCGAAATACCCGGGTGTCCCCTCTTCCGCTTGAGAGGTGGGTGGGACAGTTGAAATATAAAATGATTGTATTTGTATCATTCTGCTCTGATTTCTTTGTATTTGTAAGAATTTTTATACAAAAGTTGTGAATGCCAGTGCCTTTTGAAAATAAAAAAATTGTCTCCAAACTTGCTCTGCTGTTTCGATGGAGCATATTTAATGTCCCTTTTGGAAACTGTGGTCAAGCTCAGCTGAAATGCAAAGTTGTCCTGGTGATGATGGAGTAAAAAAATTAATTCATAAATAGTTAATTGTTCATTTATCGAAAACAATGGTGGCTTCTTTTGATTGCTGTATAGATGCCTAGTTTGATAAAGGGTTGTCTGTCTGATTGATTCGAGTAAGCTTTCGAACAGAACTATTAAAAGCTAGAATCTCATTCTACCTTTACGAGCCAATATATATTGGATTCTTTTGTCAAGGTATCAGGCATTGTTTAGTTCTTCATACAGTATGTATGTACATCCTGTATATTTTTTGATCGCCACTCACCTCGTTCAAAGCAGCAGCAACGCTGGAGTTGGGCTCTGTGAATTAAATTCATTATCTTTATGCATGATTTCAGCAAGAACAAAAATAGAAGACACACTGACATTGAAAACAACTTTCATGAAAGGCTTTTGTTTGGCAGATTGGCATATATTTATTACCTTATCAACTCCAAAATGAACTGATTTTCTCTCGCAAGAATATTGATTCATATTTTGGGGGGAGGGATGGGATTTCAACCTGTAGTGATTATTTCAATATTACTACTACCGAGGTTGAACTATAAAGAGACTTCTAGCTGTACAGATTTTACAGCAGAAAGTCAGATCTGTGTAAAAGTTTACCCAAGATGAAAACATCTACGGTATCCGTGGGAGGAGATTGGGTCAGAATGAGGGGTGGGGGAAGGGTGTGGGGTTGTGGTGGAAGAGAGGCATATTTGGGCTTTTCCCAGTCACCTCAACTGATTAACCTTGGCTGTTTTAAGGGTCACACTGAGTTTGTTACAATAGAAATTACAACCTAGAATAATAGCATCATCAATGGGTTTTATAAACAGTCTGTGATATAGCAAAACTAATTTTGAGCCTAAATTTCATCCTTTAAAAGCTCTCTACCAGCCAGGAAGGTTTTATTAAGATCACAGAAAGATGTACTGTATGCCTTGCAGGCATCTTAAATTTTAGACCGTGACATAGCCTTCATCACTGTTTGACCCCTGGCGGTAGGTTGAGGGGTGGAGGATGAATTCTCTCTTGGTTGTCCACTCTTTACAGCTACAGATGTAGTAGGACCATCTGCTAGCATTTTCTTATACAGTACTTTGATTCCAATCCCTCTCGAGAAAGATTGTATACAGAATTTGGAGAAGCAAAAAAAAAAGTTGGAAAAAGAAAAAAAAGTTGGAAAGAGAAAGTGCTCATATCAATAATTATGCATGTTTGAGAAGCAGCAAAAAGAAAGAGAGAGAGAGAGAGAATAAAATGGGAGAGGGCAAGTTGGATAGAGGTGTGTTGGAAGGGACAATCAGGCATGGGGGTTTTGGAGGTATTACAGCTTACTGCGGATATATATAGAATTGCCTGTGTACACTGTAAACAACCTTTAGCCAGAAGTTCTACACGATGCTTGAATTCCAAAAGGTTAAAGTTCATTTGCCCGAGCTCAAAACTCCTCATGGCATATAGCACTCCAGTCTTGCTTTTCTCAGATCTGGCTTTTATATTATATTAAGCCACTGATCTATTTTGTTTGGTGATGATGTGCCAAAAATACTACAAAGGTTCTATACCCAGAACTGTGTGGGTGTTGTTGTTGTTACTTGCACTGTATATATTTTTACTTAACATCATTGCAGGTGGTTACACCAACACAACACTACACATAAGTAGGACAAATTTTACTCATTAGGAGCATGCAGTCAGTCAGTGTTATAGTGCCTTCTGACATTACAGACATGTATCTCAAATAGCTGTCAATACATACATGTGCATAACTTGATTTATTAGTGGCTTTATGTTACTTTGATGTTCCCTGTTGTTTGTTAGCTAAGCTTGTGCTTGCGAAAGCAGGTATGATTCGTCTCCTTGAACAGGAGAAAAGGTATGTGTGTCGTCATCATCGTTGGGTTGGCTTTCTTACTTCCAGCCAGGGTAATAATTGGCTATGCTATCTGTGAAATTTAGGGTAATATGCTGGCCAGGGGTTTGAGCATGCAGTTCACAGGGACGCATCGGAACTTGTTTCTTTGGTTGTCCCTGCAATTGCTCTCGTGTCACACCGTGACACTGAAAATCCCATCTGTTGTCACACATAGCAACACATTCTAGGGACATCTGATGGTACGTACAGTAACTCTGAAGGAATTTTTTTTCGTGTGGAGTCGGTGCACTAGTTATAATATGATGATGGGGTGTTTCTGTTTGGTGTCATTTGTCGCATGGAGATTGGTGTCCCTGCAAATATTCAGAACATTTATGATCACATAAATTACAATTTGATTTAAACTTGCAGGTCTTTCATTAGTGTGTATATACTTAATATGCATTCTGTGATGTCACGGCCAAAAAATAAATTACAATGTATTTAATGAAGAAATCAAGGTAGATGAACCACAGAAAAGGGGCTAGAAGATTATAAAGTTAAAATTGAAAAAAAGCAGAGAAGGGTTTCAAACCAGTGACCTGTGCTCTACTGTCCCTTGAATCAAACTAACCAGCCTTTAGCTGGTGGCATCCACAATATAGCCATTCCTTTGCAGAGAAGGAAGAAGAAGAAAAAAACCCAAGCCAATGGATGTTTAGAGACCAGTGGAAGCTTTTCTTCCTTCAGTTGTTTGGTCTTGTTTTTGAGAAGTTGATGATGACCTTTATTTTTTTTAATCTTTTGTTATTTCAGGAAAGACCCTACTTCAACTCGTCATTGAACAATTTGATGATCTCCTGGTGAAAATTTTACTCTTAGCTGCCGTCATTTCCTTCGTAAGTATAAACCTCTCCATTGAGAAATTTGACAGTGAGCGTAAACAAGCAAAAATCTTCATCCTCTGCACAGATCACCCCACCAATCACCCCCCCCTCACCCCCCCTCCAGTCACCCCCCTCCCAAATGAGGAAAAAGGAATCCCAAAGAGAAAACATGTAACAATGTTGCCGCATTATTGCAAAGATTGGTTGTTGTCGTGTTCGTGTACAGGCTGTATGAAGGTTTTCCGTAAATTTGCTATATGAAGGGCATTGATGTTCCTTTAGAGATAGCGGTGATGACGATCTCGCTGAGCTTGCTCTGTGGTTTAGTTTCTATCCTTCAGCTATGTGATGGTTTGACCAAATACTGCCAGAAATAGATAGAATTATATATACCTTTTAAAAGTTGGGAATTCAATTGCTCACAGCAGGAAGACATTTCCCTAACTTCAATCATACATCGAAATCGACTGTATAATTCTGTTAAATTGGTGAAATACTGCGTGAAGGTGTCTCCAAATAAAAAAATTATGTTTTCTTGTTTCACCGTGGCAGTTTTGGCTGTTTCTGTTTAAGGCTTTGGAGATTAAATTTGCGATGGAGAAAGTGTTAAACAATTTGACTTCCGAGCTCAGTGAGGACAGTGTCTGTCAGTGCAGCTACATATAGTAAACACAGTACACTAGTTTAGGGGACAAGCGAAGTTACCGTTTACCACCATTCTAAACTTTATGGCCAACAGTGTTTATACAGCCGAAGATGCTGTGTGGAATGTAAACTGCCAGTCATTCCATGTGTGTTCAAGTAATCACACCGAGAAGCTTAGCTTTGTCAGGGAAAAACCCTGGTTAAGAGCGGAATTTCACGTAAGGTTTGTCCCCATCGAGTTGCGTACACATTTTTACAGCATCGTTAGAGGAAAAGTAAGCTTTCTGGAATTGTAGTTCACCAATCCTCATTTCCTATCTCTAATTGTCAATTCCAGTCCGATCTACAATCGAATGATCATACCTCCCGTCGAGCTCCGTTCGCGCAACATCTTTTGATGCTCAAGTTTTTGTATTTCCTTGTAGGTCACAGAACAGGAAACTGTTGAACAGTGTTCTGTAGGTTTAGTAGATAATACGTCCACATGTATGTCAAACACGGTTGGTCTATGTGACATCATTGCCAATTCCAGACAGAACTGTTTTCAAATTTACATGTCAAACACAGTTGGTCTATGTGACATCATTGCCAATTCCAGACAGAACTGTTTTCAAATTTCAGAGTTATACGACAGAAATATTTCTCTCTACACGAACTTGCATTCATGTTAGTAAATGACCACCACCACCCCCTTACCCTTACTGCAGACGCCCATGGCTGAAGAGTGTTCATCTTGCCGGACATTGGTGACCAGATGCAAACAGTAAACTAATACAGTACCTTCCAACACGGTCGGAGTGTTAACATGCATTTCTTTCGTTTTCCCTCATGCTTTCCATTTCTTTTTCCCCAGATTTTTTTTGTTTATTCATTTTCACACCCACTTCATGTCCGTTGAGCTTTGACATTTGTTCTGCAAATGGCTTGCTGTGAATTCATTGATCAGTTTTCCAAATAGAATTTACAAAAAGAAAAGAAAAAAAAGGAAAATGCTGAGCTAGCCACTGTCGTCATATAAGCTTTCAGTTAAAAGTGACGAGAGTTGAGCTGCAAAAGTGCAAAATGTGTTTAAATTTTGTAAGGAAACTACCTGGGGCAGAACTGGCAATCGTCCAACTCTGACTATTATTAAGGGAAGTATATATGCCCTATAGAGTAGTGTTATGCTGAGGTGACAAATTTGATGTTCTTGTATTTTGTTTTCCTTTTTATTGTCTGAGGCAACCACCACCTTCTAATCTGAATAGATTGGCAATTTTTCCCAATATTTATATATGACAATTCCAACCATTAGTAAATTTGCACAAAAAATTAATTTAAGGAATGACTGAATGAGAAAACCCTCAAGTAACCTTTCAACTTCGAAATGTAGGACTAGAAAGATGCGAGCAGCCTGTCGTGTTAATGACTAACTAACTGACTGTCATTCATCAAGTTAAACAACATTTCTTTAGCATGGACTTTGCTAGAATTCTCTCATCTTTTGAAACTCTGGGATTTCCAAATCCTTGAGGGCTAAATGTATCCGACATGATGTAGTGATATGTTCTATTGGCTATGTACACATTTGCAGAAATAAAGTGTACATAGTTTTTTTTTACTACACAAAAGCTTAAGCATTCAGGGATGCATGATAAACAAAATTAATGAGGGAGAAACATGTTGTGTAAAAGCCTAGAATCTTGGCATCTTTGTCATTTCTCAAAATTTCAAAGTGATAAAGTTACAACCGGCCGAACGACTTTTGTTTATAATGATCCGTAAACAGTTTCAAAATTTCAGTATTCCTGTGCCTAAAATTCATCCTTTATATTGAAGTTACTGTAGTCATAAGAATTAGCAGCGAGTTTCATGACTAAAATGGGCTATGTACAGTACACACAACACTTGACACAACACGTACATTTATATTATGAAGCAGGTAGTATTATACACGAACCGAGCCTGGTTTCCAGTTACAAATTTTAAAGCAAGCAAAAGGGCCGTATCATCTGTCTATTTAACCTGTTATCTGTGCAGTTATGGCTGTTACGTAAATATCAAGCCCTCTCTGTAAATGAAAGGGTTATTTATTTAAGTTGAAAGAAAATTGTTGTGTCATTTTTTCCCCCACCCTTTCTCGTAATGGTGCGTGCCCTTTGATCGGACAATATTTTTGAATGTCATGGGCAGGTGTGACTGTTGCTGACATGTCACAAAGTGTGTTCGGTCGGTGGATGAAGTTCATGCGTGGGGACTCACTGGCATTTGAGATGGACTACAGCGTACTGAATCACTGGTTGCTATGCAACAGTCATTGCATAGTCACAGGCATGCAGGGTAAATTGGGCGCCTCGATCCATTTGGATCATTCCGTTCAATTAAACTTGAAGATCCCTCCTGTACCTTCCTCTCTACTCGCTGAAGTTGTTTTTCTGTTTACAACGGCAATTAGGGCAATTACAACTACTGCAGGTAAAATTAGAAGCAAAACTCCGTAAGTCATATTGTCATATAAGTGGTGTGCATTATTTAATGTGCAAATGAGACAGAATTTGGTGGGAGGAGGGGGGGGGGAAATGAAATATAAAAAAAAAATAAATAAATAAATAAATCATGCCAATGAAAGAAGAATATATAAATTTATGTTCTCTCTATGGCAACTACTGCATAAATTATGAAACAAGAGAAATTTCCTCCAAAGGGAACACATATGAGTAGTATTATATGGGAAGATGATAATGCAGTTGTCACACTTGTCGTTAAAAATACTGAAAAACATGTCGAAGAAGAACGATATCGAAACAGCGCGAGGAAGAACGTAGATGAGAGGAAAGGTGAGAGACATTGATATTTCACATTACATTGGGTTGTAACAAAATTTGAAAAACAACTTAGTTTAACATTTTTACTGACTTTACCGGTCATTGTACAGCTATGGACAAACTTACAAAGGCTCACACAGCATCCTTGATATCCGTTGAGCCCCAGCAAGACAATCAAGTAAGCAAGGAGTCAGCTTGTCAAAGTTCCAGTAAATATGTACATATACTGTACTATGCATGACAGCTTGAATGTCAGTACATGTCAAAAGACAAGGCAGGCTTATAATCATCAGGGAATGAAAATTGCCAATGGCAAACTATGTGTTTCCCACTCTGACCTTCAATTTGTCATCTTGCTGGCCTGGAAAGATTTCATAGCAAAGGCAGTACTTGCAGAGATATTCTTTCAGACCTTTTGCCAATTTGGTGTTTGTTGTTTTTTTTTTTGGTCTGCCTTTTGTGACCTTGTAAAGTGACTACACTCAGTATACTGTACCTTGATAAGTGGCCTGTTTGGAATTATTCCTACGGTTTCTAACTTTCCTAGTCACTCCAGATAACATGGAAGATTTCAGTGAAATTGTACATATCAACTATATGCAGTAGCTCCCAAAACCTCACTTTTAAATCTACGTACAGTATTTTCAAAGAACCCAAATCCTTTTCAATCCTGATGTGAGATACCGTCTGTATTTTCTCTCAGGACTGGTTTAAAGCCACTAAGTACCTAAACATTTACCATGTGGAATTTGAGGCCCAACACAATAAAGAAGCATTTTCTACGAAATCTTAAAAGTTGTTTTCAGAAGATACCAAACTCTTTTTGCTTACTGTGAATATTCTATAGCCATGAAAGATTTGCATAAAGTGTTTACTGACACCTTCCTCCGTGGTGTTTCCGCCGTGCTATGTGGACATAATTCACAGTAATACAGTGTGTATTGTTCGCAGCAACTGAATGGAAGCGGAAGTATGTGAAGCGTTTCCTGACTTTGCAAATTCTCCTGCTTTCATAGAAAAGTGAACCTGTCAAATCTTTGCCTGTCTGTTATCAATTTTTTTTTTCAGGTTTTTTGCTGTAGTGCAATTTCAGCAAAAGTACACTATATACTTATTTTTAGGTTTTGTATGGACCCTTAGAAATTACTTCTTGATTGGTGGGTTCGTAAGAATCTGGGCGCCCACTCGATAAACCTGATCAACTATTTGTACTGGTGGCTACGTAACACTACTAGTGCTGCTGTATGTACGTACTGCCGGCCTAGAATTTCACAATTTTAGCCACTTGCATTAAAAATAACAACCTAGTGCTGAAAAAAACATCTACTGGCTAAAAGTCAAGTTCTCACAGGCATTTTCCTGGATTACAACATACATCAGTTACTGAATAGGCTTTTGAAAGGAGCACTTCAATATTTGCTGATAATAAGCAGTTCATGTGGGACTAAGGTTACTATGACAACAACTGACAATCAGACATTAGTTTTTTAACTGAAAACTAAAAATTTGGGAGCTCTGTTAAAAATTGTGCCTCAAAGTCTATAAATTCTACATTTTGTGCAATTTTAACTTAGAAATAGGGAACATTTCAACTAGAAGTCTGTATATTGAGAAGGTATAATTTCATTTTTGAGCTTTTCATCCATACAACACTACCGTCCCCTCCCCACCCCCCCTTCAATTTCCACCACAAATTCTTAACTGAAGCTCTTTGTATATACTTGATAGAAGGTACATCATCAATAAACATACCTCCCTAGTGCATAATATATGATACTTTTTTTGTGGCCTTGTATCATTTTGTCATCAATTGAATTTATATACTTTTGCTACACTCAGGGACAGACTCAGATTTAAGGTGTATTAAGGGGCACTTTAATATTTGCTGATATTATGCAGTTCTGATGGGACTTACATTACTATGACAACAACTGACAATCGGTTTTTAACTGAAAACTAAAAATTGAGAGCTCTGTTAAAAATTGTGCCTTAAAGTCTATAAATTCTACATTTTGTTCAATTTTAACTTAGAAATAGGGAATATTTCAACTAGAAGTCTGTATACTGAGAAGATAAAATTTCATTTTTCAGCTTTTCATCCTTACATCACTACCGCCCCTCCCCACCTCCCCCCCCCCAATTTCCACCACAAATTCTTAACTGAAGCTCTTTGTATGTATACCTGATAGAAGGTACATCATCAATAAACATACCTCCAGGCTAGTACATAAGATATGATACTTTTTTTGGTGGCATTGTATCTTTCTGTCAACAATTGAATATATACTTTTTGCTGAACTGAGGGACAAACTCCAGAATTATGGTGTATTATATATATATATTGCATTCTACTGTACATAGTCCAGCCAACTTAATAATTGATCAATGTCCATCAGCTTTCTAAAGAAAATACAATTAAAATTATGTTCTGATGGTAGTATCATTCGTTAACAGTCTACAAACATTTCAAAATTAATTGTGTGCCTCTAGAGACTCGTTCTTAAGACAAAGAGAAGATGCAGGTACCCTGCTTTGTATTGTTGTTTTCTTCACATATTGATTAGATCATGTGCAGCAGGTTTTAATAGAGTCGATGCCGGCCGACCGTGGCTGTCCCCTAGCCGGTTTATTCGAATATATAATTCAATTGCCGCCTTAAA
>KN891666.1:1953-13837 GCA_000934455.1 Apostichopus parvimensis
TGGTTGAGAAAGTGCCCCTCTGATGTTGTTCCCCCCCACTTTTTGGAAGCTTCCTACCCCCCCCCCCGTGTATGTGTGTAGGTTATGCACTACTCGTTTTATTTATTTTTATTTACCTTCTGAAAGTTTGTATTGTTCATTTGCACAGATCCTGCTGTCGTGACTTCCAGCAGGTATTTCATCACAGCGTTCCTGTTTGTTGCAGAGGTGTTAATTGGTGGGATTGCCGGAATCGTATTGTGCAGGTTAATGTCGATATTCTATTATATCATAATATAAACTAGTTATAATAATAATATATCAATGACTATATGCTAAGGATTCAGGAGCCCCGGTTCAAGAGTGAGAGTAGGACCCATCACCGTTCCTCTATCTATACTGCATGACGCAAAGCCACAATACCACAATATATAGAGAAAGAGCAAGGGTTAAGCTTTCAACAAGGAAATAGACTAATGAATAGGCATGCTGATACTCATTCTTTGTAAATATTTATTGAAAAAAAAACGTGCCTGTCGTTGTCATCTGTTGGCATATACATGCGGCATGAGTTTACCCCGAGGAAAACATGCAGCTCCCAAACGAGTTTCCTTGCGTCTGTGAGGTTTTCAAAAATCTTTTAATGTGACCGAAGAATCCTACATCCAAGAAAACATCAAATAAGAAGAATTGTAGTATAGTTTATATAAGAATTGAGTGTCTACATCAGACAGAATATGTCAACATATAGATAATGCGCGTGTTCAACTTTTTCTGATCCTTCAAAATGACCAGTTAGTCTTATATCTCTACATTGGGTACACCATGTCACTCTGACACAACTTCGTGTGCACCTGTGCATGCCGTAATGTCATGAAGACGTGGTGTATTTTTTTTCTTTCTCTTTAAAATAAGTTTATCTTCATTATTCTTACCCTTTGCCGCCAGATCTACGATTTCACGTTGGTACCTTAAGCAGATTCGCCCCAAACCGACAATTAAATATGATAACAAAAGGAGTCCAAATATAGTTGTACGCCATTCATATTTAGCTGAGAACCCGGATGAAATGAACGACGTGAAGTATGTTGCTGAATCATATCATGGAACTCTTTGTGAATCAATAGATCATTCCTTACAATATACAAGCAATGTAACGGTAGGAAGGAAGACGGGACCTTCACAGGAAGCTGAATCACTTGATGAGTATGGAATAGGGTTATATGATATCTAAACACGAAATGTACGAGGAGTTGTTTTCCACTGTTACCGTTATTGAGAATACGAAGTGGAGTTGAGTGTTAACTGATTTCGCTTAGCTAAAACTTTAAGTATATAAGATTGAATATTTATGTTATATGATATCGGCATGGAAGGCAGTTACTTTACAACGATAGGCAGCCACGTATGCCTAATCCATAAATGGGTTAATACTTACACTTCCGATTTACAGTCTTGGATAATTATTAAATTGTTTACAATTTTTAAGGCCAGTTCAGATGGGAAATTGTCCTGGATAAAAAATCAACCACCTTAATTGGGCATGCCTTGGATCGAGCCCACGACCTCACAACTGACAGGCTTCTTTCCTTTCAATGACGCCGTTTTATTCAATCTACCATAGCACTGTTTATTTTTTACTCTCTTTCTTACTGTTTTTATTTTCCTTCTTCCTTTACCTGAATTGCAGAAGATTCACAGTTTACTAATAAAGTATGTCGGTTTAATGTACAACATCGGTTTCGATACGTGACAGTTCATAGCAATATACAGGAGCTATTTTATTATTAGTATGAAATTAACTTATCAACCCCTTTCTTTAATTTTCTTTCAATATGTTACTGACATTGTTATGATTATCTATTGTTTTCGTTCAATGCTATTATTGTCTGCAACAAGCAAATCAACGTTCGTTGACCTCTGCTTCAAACTAACAGTGTTTTCATGACAAACGGGAAGTCACATAAACATTGGTGCTAGTTCAAGGAGTGCGATATATTAACATATTAACATATTAAATTTAAAAATAAAATCATGGTACAAACTTTATTGGAGATTTAACATGTAAATTTGTTTTGCTCATGGATTTTTACCCCTATAACCAATATATCTAACAACAACACTGTCTAAAGTTGTCTAAATATGAGTGTAGATACGATGCTACCACTTCCTTTGCAACTCAAGATAAACACAGAGAAATTTATAACGCGATGGACCGACAAAATGTATTGCACTGTTATCAATGAATACATCAATTCCATCAACATTACGACTAAAACAACATGAGGAGATCGCATATGTTGTACTTAGGTGCTTCACGTGAGAAGAAGAACCCACTATCAGGAATAGGGGGTCAAAGGGCAAATGAAGTTATCTGCAACCAAAGGGAAGGATTATTCAAACCTGGATCTCTCGCCTTCTTTACTATGTTACAATTAAAACGTAAGATTAGTTGCAGTACAAGGCTATTTCTCTCAACCAATCACATCACATCATCACAAGCTATCATATCACATCACCACAAGCCTCGCGAAGGTCAACGGTTATTACTGTGGATTATAATAATGATGACCTAAGGGAATGCCTGAACCAGTTGATATATATTTGATGTTTATTTCAAACAATCACTGTTTTTTTTCCGAGGGTTCTTCCTGGATAAGGTCAAGGGTTATTGATATGCATGATAATACTGACATCGATATGAGAAGTTCTGGATGGACGAGTTCATTAATTGATATACTTATAGTTTATTAGCAAAGTGTGCATGCTGTTTCACAATTGTTGGAAGATAATCTTTTTCTCCCTTTTAAATGTTTGGTCTTGTTTGGAATGATGTGAAAGTGGGAAATAAAATCAAACTCGTATCATTTCAAAGCATCGCCATTTTGAACCCTTAATCTTACAAAAAAAATGAAGGAAACTCACGAATGCATATCAACTAATTAGTCGGTGCATAAATAATGATAGATGGTACAATTCACTATATTGAATTGACTTTGAATTTAAACATACATTGAATTTAAACATACAATTGAGAGGTCCTTTCATTTCAGTGACATAGAGAAAATCGTGAAAACGTTAGGATCAATGATATCTAAAAACCGCAACCTTCTAGTCTCAGATACCACAAACGCACGACTATTTACACTAGCACCGTGCACTTTTGCATTTCTGGTTTAAATTTAGCGATAATTTGTGAATGCATCTGTGAAAAGCATAGTGTATGATTATAATTAATGTTAACAAGGCTCTCGTCTTTCCTTATTTCCTGTAAAACAGTTATCTACGGAGAAAAGAAAACTACTATTTCTACTCAAAGAGAAATTGTTAAAATTCAAAATGCAACGAACATTGACAGATTGAGCTAATATTCCAGATGCCCCAATTTCAATGATAAATACAAATAGTTGTATTAGGAATGTAATTTTTGAAAGCATCTGCCTACATGGGCATCATGGACTATTTATTGATCCAATTCCTGGAGTATCGTAGGATTTAACCTGTCGAGATAGCTACCTGACACAGAATATTGTAATGTGGCAAGGTCCTTCTCTAATCTATACATTTCCTTACCGCTATCAATGGTAGTAATGGAGTAAATTAATTGTGATGAGTCGCCCGCGATATATTGAACTCAGTATAGAACGGTATTAATACAACTTTGAAGCTACTATATAACAATATGGTAAATCCGTATTTGAATTTGACCCCATGAAACTGCCCTCTTGCGGAAGACGTAATCACAACGAAAAATCGAAAATAATGATACCATATCAATTTACAACCTAACGCAGAGATCTGGAAATCAGCAACGACAGAAGATAACAATAGTAAAACAACTGTTATTGATATTTTATGGGAAACTTAGATATAATATGATATGATAAAATGGCATAACAAATTATCAAGTTAAAATTGTTTCGTGAGATAGTTTAGGGATTTCAATATGCATGACAATAATCATTTTCTTGATAACAAACTTTACGTCCACAAACCTCCGTGGCGAGGACGAAATTAATACGCACGGAAGTTGTCACTGAAGGTTGATGCAATCAAGCGATGAGCCGGTTTACTTCACTATGTAGTTCCTTCAAATAAAGTTTTTATGTGTATTGTGATTTATGTTCTCCTTTGCAGTGGGCAAATGTCAATCTCAGTTAACACGTCAAATGAAGCTGAGGGCAATATTCACATTTAGATACTTTAATACCCCATGTTTAAATATAAACTCGACTACCAAATTGCCACGACTCAATCAAATCATGTCTTGGTAAGAAGTTAACACATATCAATCGTTATGCGCCGCTTCGTGTGTTTCGGCATTCTGTTTTTAATTCTTTCTTGGTAGGAAATAACACATGTTAAGAAATTGTTACACACATTCAGTTTTAACTGATTAACGGTTTCTCGCCTTTTAACTGATACACCTTCAAACCGAGTTTAACCGATAAGGCTATAAGAATCGGGTGCACATAAACTAGAAAGCTTGAGAAGCGAATATGCTAAAAAAAAAATCGCAAGACTACGATATCAGTGTCAATTACTGTAGCAAACTAACACAGTATAAAGTGTAAGGCATGCGAGTGTTATCTCAGGTAATACTTTCTATTCGGTTTGTCAATGCAGGTCTTGCTATAAGAATTGCATATAATACACAGTTATTCATTTTAATAATGTAACATATATCTCTGAATCACTGAAATGCATGTAAGCATGTTTCTGTTTCTTTATAACCGATATATCATAATATTCTCTTTAAATATACCTGAATGCAGAATACTAATGAAGCATATCGATGCTTTTGGTTTCGGTATAGGTTAGCGTGCAGTCGATAAAGGCATATTCTCATATAGTTTATGTTCTTAATCAACGAAGACAACTTTGAAGGTTAGTTTGTAGCAAATCCGGCATGAGGCACAACATACGAGTAACTGTTCATGATTGCTATGAGACAGTTTCTTTTGTACCATGTTTTGGACGAATTGAAATTATTATCTTTACACAGGATTACGTGGATACATAAGATCATGTGTTTCTCAAGCACTGAAGTATTTATAATTGTGATTTTGTGTGAAACAATACTGTGTTTTGCAGGTGAGCTCACTTTTGTTGACTGAAAAAATATGAATTCGTTTTGTGTTACATAATGAATCTTCAATACAACCTTCATAGTAGGATACGGGCGAATTCCTCTGAAATTAATGCTTTTCTTTTCAACATCATTATATTTAATTATGTTAGAATAAGGAACATTTAAATTACTATAATTTCTAGACAAAGAGAATTACAAAACGGTCTACCTTCTACTATTTAGTGTTTCATCAATGCGTAAACAGGGCAAAAGTTTATATAAAGGTATAATCATGCTAAACATTAACGGAGATGCTTCTTGTCTTAAAGAGCATTTAGAACATAGAAGAGGGCATTTGCCTTAGCTTTTTTTGTGCAAGAGTTGTGTAAGGCAATTGTTACTTATTGTTTAGACTATTAGAAGACTATCAACACTGTTCTGTCGTGTGAGTGGGTAGGGCGGAACCAGGCAAATTCGAGACGGTTTTCCCGTCTATCGGATTGCCTACCTGACGTGAAGTGTAATATCCAAGCTTCTCGTACGTACACGTAAAATAGGTGCCTCTCCACCAATAAACGTAGGCCTAATGCCAAAGTTATAACCGGGATGAACCTACAAATTTCAGCATAAGCATAGGTTGTGGTTGATGAATGAAACAAAAGCAGAACGGACGTGCACATTTTCAACTTAAAATAAAAGTGTAAATCAATTAAAATACCCAAGACGGTTAACTGTTTGAGAAATGTGGGCTGACCCGTTTCGTGACCTCAGTAAATCAGTTTTTTCTTTTCGATTTCGTTATATTTTTTTCGTAAATCGCTTCACCCAATCCGTCAAGATCATTTTTATTTCTCTCAAACAGACAGAAACTACCTAGGATGCTTTTCTGGTAACTTTGACAAAAACTTTGAAATACGGCTCTTTCAAAGTGATTTAAGCCATTCAGATTGCTCTCGGTTTTGTGCCGTTGGGAGTTATACACACTTCGGCCTGGAAAATGGAACATATTGCCACTGCAGATACGGGGATGATGGCCTATATGAGAAACTCACAAATGTTTCTGACAGAGAATGCAATACATTCTGTGCGGGAGCTGTGAAATGTGGCGGAGAACAGGCTCTGGCCGTGTATCAAGGTAGGATATATAGACAACGACTGTTGTAGACATTTTAAAGAGAGGGTTTGTATACCTCCAAACCAACAATTTGTATATGCTCATGAAAAGTACATGATTCACCTCTATTTAAGATACCAACGCAGTTCAGAAGAGAAATGATTGATACTGCGCATATGTACTGAGTTTTGCTATATTCTTTTATTTTTCTATGATCACTAATACGTTATATTATACGCCGTAAAACAATATAACTGCCTAACTTTGGACAATAATATCACGTGAGTTAATGTTTCTCATTTTATCTTCATTAGTCTTGGCAATCTTCTTTCACCAACTTACTAAATATCAATCATGTAAATACAAAAAATGCAAAAACATTCAATAAAGTAACATTAACGAAAATAAAAAATCATTAAATTAATCTTTCAAGCCCAATAAAATATACACTAACTTTGCTCATTGTATAGCTTGCTTACTTACCATGGCAATGTTACAGTTTGGATTTCAGGCAGCATATACTTTCACATGTTAATAATGTCAATTAGTTTCGATTTTATTATTCCGCATATCACATCAAAGCTTGACATTGCTAACTTCCATTTCTGAGTTAGTACTTTCAGATTACATCATGAAAGAACACCGTGTAGAACTCAGTTAAACGATGACGTAATGATTACTTGTGAGGTCGTAAAGGCATCTGTATTTATAGATTCTGCATCAACGACCTGTATGTAGTACTCAATTTCAATATGTCATAACGATGTCTTCTGGAGTCCATTTCTGAGTTAGTACTTCATAATACATATTGAAAGAACACCGTGAAGTACTCAATTAAACAATGACGTAACAATCCCTTGTGAGGTCGTAATTTTGTCTGTTTTTACAAATTGTATATTCACAAACAACATGCAGTTCTTCATTATAAGATGTTATAAGGTTGTCTTTCTGGAGTCCGTTATTGAGTTTGTACCTCAGATGAAATATTGAAGGAACATCGTGTAGTAATCCATTAAGCAATGTCGTAACAATTTCGTCATTGAGTCTGTATTTCAGATTCGATTTCATTGATCAACATGTATTACTTCATCAAATGAATATCCGATTACCTAATTTACGTGTTTGCATATTTCATATTCATTTACATATTAAGATGATCAATACCAGGGCTGCTTTCAACATTCTTCAAATGATAGTTCAGAAATCTTCCATTTCGGTGGTAAATTTCCGGATTTAACTTTAGAGTTATGTCAACGTAAATGTATGTCACATACATTCAACGGTCTCATTGGAGGAAACGAATGCTTGTGCGAAGACATACACCCTTCTAAAGTTGTGCACAAGACGTCTTGCTTCGAAAATGGTGTATTTTGTTCGGGAGCCGAAAAATGCGGAGGCAGTGGAAGAATTGCAATTTGGAAACAAGAGGCTGCTAAGAGGAGTAAGTTAAACTTTTTCTTACTATTTCACTTTCAATTCGACATTTCATAGGATTTGGATACACTTTGACCTAGCCCCTTCAACGTTGTGGTAGAAAAGTGTAGTGGGGACATTTCAATTGTATTCGTACAGTACCATACGTATTTGCTATTATATTCACACTTGATGTTCATCTGTACCCAGTTTTGCTGCCACTGTTGGTAAACAATATTTACCTTCTTGTATATTGCCACTTATTTTTAAAATAAATCCCTTTTCTTATTTGCTATATAAATGTTACATGAAATATGTGAAACAGCTCGTTGAGTTTGAAACACATGTATTCAAGTCCTTGAAGTTATAACAAGAAACAATATATTTACATAAAACTTTGGGTTTGGTTTAAAGGATGAACTTTAAAAAAAAAGGTCTGATTTATGACTAGTAAACATATACGATATGTTGCAGGATCACTTTCCAAGTACTGTCGTTTCCAACCAAAATATAATATTTTGAAAATGATTATTTTGCATAATTCCTGCTGGTAGTTACAGCAATATGTCAGTAAGACGAAGAAATGTGTAATTGAATGTAGTACATTTAGTGATTAACAAGTTATCGAGGTATAAAATTATCATTAATTGAGTTTTTGTCTTGATTCAAAATTCTAAGGCTACAAGAAAACAGTTTTAATTAGCTTACAGCATTATAATCAATGTACTCTAAATAACACAAAAAAGTTATATAGTTTTGCATAAACTGTTAATGGCTGTGTAAAATGAAACTAATGCTGGTTCATGAAATACCCAGTATACATTTTATTTGGTTTGATCTGATGAATCATTTTAATTTACAGAAAGCGGTTTCGGTGGAATGTATTTCCTTATATCTTCTACGTCATTTATCCTCGGGTGCGTGTCGGTTATTGGCTCGGTGTATTTCATTTCCAAGTAAGTATAGAATGGTCTATGCCAAACGTTTGTCATACGCATGAGCTCGACGCCATAGTTTTGGGATTGGACAACTCTAGGAAGCTCATAATCATTATGCAGTATTTTCTTTTTGTACAAGCAAACCACAACATTGTGAAAATTACAGAATGAAAAAACTGACCCAAAAAGACTGAATTCAGAGGAAATTTGAACCAGGTTCTACCAAAACAGCCGATCATCTGAATATTCCCTGTCTTGAACCTTATTCCTGTATTACCAATGTCTATGCTAGAAATTGTTAAGAAGTATCACGATGTTACTTATAACTGTCATTGGTGCAGGTTAAATATTGGCCCGAGGGATATAGGAAGTGAAAGACGAGGGGGTATTTTCAAAGATGAATGTACTGTTTTAGTTTGAGGTTTTTTTATGATTGTTTCATGTTTTTTCATATTATTATTCACAGATGCCGCCCAACTGTTTTAAGGAGCATAACACGATGGTGGCGACGAGCACGGGAGTGTCCACTGGATTCGTATTTGTCACGCACAAGTAGCGGAATAAATAACTGTGACGCTTATAATGTAGATAATGAAGATGGAATTACAATGGAAAGGAATAGGTGCTGTGTTAGACATTCTTATCACGTGGGATCATTCGTAACATCTGCTCCTGTCGATATGGATCAACCTTCCACTTATATCGCAATTGAAGATAGCAATTTTGAAGTTGAACCTGCTGTGGCGACATACAAGACATGTAGAGGAGCTTCATGTCAATTCTTTGACCAATCAGTAAAAGAAATATTGAAATCATCTAGTTCTCCATCTTCTCAGGATCATGAAGAGGTTGATGAACTTCAAAATATTGAAGAAGACGAGAAGGGCGAAACTAGTTCCACATACTTCCATGAACTCATAGAGCCTTACGCTGTCGTTGATATTGAGGTATGTAGAGCGCATCAAATACCAGATGTGACAGATTGCCCAACGCAAGATAAACTCAACTATGAAACAGACACTCTTAAATGTCGAAAAAAGAACACAGTTTTTTTAAATAAAGAAGAGGACGAACATATTGAAAGGGACACGACAGCTCGTAGGGGAAACAATGATATTCACTCCACAGATAGTGATGGTGTTAATTCGACATTTCTAAATGCTAAACGACTTTTCGAACAACTTCAGGGTTCTAGTTCTTTGCAAAGGGAAAATGTGACTGCACCTGAGAATGTTAGTTCATGTTGTCATAATTCTGCTTCTAACATTATAATGTATGCTACACTCAAGGAGAACAGTTTTGAATAGTGCGTGTTGATGGATAAGGTTTAAACAGTAAGATTATTATAGCAAAGAACAAACAACGATCATGATACCTAGAAGGTGCACTTTGGCACACAGATATCTGCATGGTACGATAATTGCTGGGATTCAACAGGGAGTTGTTATGAAACAACTCCCTGGATTCAATGAGTGACCATTACGCAAGTCGTAACGTTCTTCTCTATAAAATATGCAATCATTCAGAATATGATTTGTAACTTAGTTTATAGTCATTGGGGACGTGAGGATGGGTAGGGGTGTGTGTGTGGGGGGGGGGTCTTTTTTATTTTCTGTTTTCATCGTCTCATCTTCGTCTTTTTTGGACAGTGACCCACAGTAAGGTATCATATCAAAATATATCGCTCGGTACGCGCCAAATGCATGTATCATTACATCCCATAGTGTCCATTGTGATAGTAGTTGTGAAGTAGAATTATGTTACACCATAGGCAGCAAAAATAAACATAGCAATTCATGGATATGAATGCCCATTTTATATGTGTCAGTTCAATTCAATTAAAATTGGGTTGAATGCAAACTGAGGATAAGCAAAACTGAATAAGACCTTCTCATGACATTGTCTGTCTAGAAAATGGTTTATCGTTTGTTTAACTTTCCCTTTCAGAATTGATCAACTGTCAAAAAGGCAATCAACGACAAAACGAAAGTTAATACGATACTTTACATGCAACTAAGCCAGATAATATAAGAATATATATTTCATATTCGTTCCTTGCATATCAATCATGAATAATAGACCTGTTTCAATAAACTAAAAATTACAGTATATTTTTTGTTTATATGCTTTCATGATATGAATTGTAACGTTTTGATATTCTGAACAAAGCGTATACTATTCAAGGATTATTGGGTAACGGCTTTTTTATAAGAAATATACCAAAGTGGATACAAACATTGGGCTATTTCATATTATATCGTACTGTCATAATTAATATAAACTAAGACAACGTTTTACCTCGAAAGGGTAATGTGATGTTTTCACATTTGACACCCTTGCTGTGTTCTTGGAGTGAAGTATAACAGCATAACGCTTTCAACAATCGTAAGGATCTTTCCTTCATCGCATGAGTGTGCTACCACCAATATGTGATAAATTCAACACAAATTGCAGTTTAAGATAACAAAGACGGTTGTAAAAACCCTTCATATTTTAATAGCTTCATATATAGCAATAATATTAAAGTCAGGAAAAAACCTATGACGTACAAATTTATCATCCGTGAGATACTAAACGATGACTTTGGCAGAATCTTACTTTCGATTTCCCTCAGTTCAAGATAAAGGGAAGACTGCATTGCTAGTTCTGTTGCTCAGTGTAGGCCTAAATGTTAAAGTTAACCTATTGCTTTATGAAAGCTAATAATACAACCGAAATATGTGCTTTAACCTTCATATAAACCACAGTTCACAATTGGATGATAGTCAACATCATTTGTCCTTGACAACGTGTCATTTATCCACAACATGTCTTCCTATTAAGATTTTGTGTGCAATTGATGAACTGAGCCAATGGTCACCGTGTTAGACAAAGTCGGCTTCCCACTTTAATTTATTGACGCGAGATGATGTTTAAATGCTCATTTCAAATGATTTAATGTACAATATTGACTGATAGCATTGGGTTAACGATTTACAGCATAACAAAATTAATTGTATGCCAAAAGTAATCATTAAGGTATGATCCTTGTTGATATAGGACATAAATAGTGTAATGGACCCTTCAATTCCAACTTCCATAGCACAGTCTTGAGAGCAAGATAACTTTGAACGATACGAGATTTACTTAGGGTCAGGCATAAATAATGAGATATGTGAAGTATAAACCATTTACCTTTACTCTGCGGTTGTCATATATTCACGAGAATTTTCAGGACAGGGATTAGGCTAGGCTTCGACCCGAGAGAAGGCACACTATCAAAAAGTTATTTCATTAATATGTATATTGTTCCAGCTTTACTTCCAATTTGAATAATAATGCAACCATAGAAATTCACATCCATCATAAGCTTTTAAAACGACATTGATT
>KN891667.1:2690-20635 GCA_000934455.1 Apostichopus parvimensis
AGATATACCTTGGTATATATGTACATACATGCAAGAAAAGTATGTCTGGTACCAGGAGTGTTATATTGTAATACGTTCCAGCGTGTATTAGTAGGGTCAACGAGTCAATGCGTTAATCATTATGATGTCTAATTGTAATGTAAAATTTGAATATCTGAATCAAAACCGCCCAAATTAAAATATTCAGTTAAATACAAGACTGAGTTTTGCAGTGAAGTATTAAACTGTTCTATCATAAGATGTTCCTGTGTTTGTAAAGAAACTATTTTTTAAAATGAATTCATCATCGAGTTGTATAAACTGAATCTCTTACTCATCTTGAACATCATCGTCTAAATTATGTACAGAAATTTTTTTATCCAAGAGATTTACAGAACATATTTTTGGGGGAAAAATTTTAAAGTCATAAGTTTTTCAATTGTGAAAACACATATAGAAGTTTTGGCCTTCTTTTTTCTTACTTTTCTTGCTATTACAGTTGATTTATTCATTTAATAGTTGCCAGAACCAGGAGTCAGTATTCATTCAAAGTTTTTTTTTTTTTTAATAACTTAGTTTTCTTTCAGTTACGATTAATACTTTTTTCTTTCTTTCTCGGAAGGCTTGAATGAAAATGCATTGCAACAATGAGAATGGCACGATTTTTGTAGGGAGCTTTTCATAGGCGATTTTCATAGCAGGCACTCAAATATGGATTTACTAATTTGTATCTATATATATATCTCATCTTAGGACCTTCTATTTTATTATGGCACGTACCTGGTGCAGAACCTTCTCAGGTGGGCTCTTATGGTAATGATATTTAAAGTTGTTCCACTTACCAAAACAAATTTGCTTGATGGGAAGATCATGTATTTTATAATCTGTCTTTTGCACTTCTTGCCAAAATTCTGAGGTATTTGGTGTTGGTTGCACAGAATCATGTACAAATAACGAAAAAAAGTTTAAAAAAAAAAAGAACAGCTCACATCACAAAGTTTTGTTTTGTTTCTCATTTTCAAGATTTCTTGATCAATCGATAGGTGATAGAAGGAGAACTGACCAGAAGAGAAAAATGATACACAGAAAATACAAAGATACATAGCATACATAATACACTGGGGAAAAGCACTGGAGAAAAAACGGGGGTGGGGGAAACACTGGGGAAAAACACTGGGGAAAAACATTGGGGGAAAAAACGGTGGAAAAAAAACACTTGGAAAAAAATCACTGGGAAAAAAACACTGGGGAAAAAAAAACACTGGGGAAAAACACGGGGGAAAAAACACTGGGAAAAAAAAAACACGGGAAAAATCACTGGGCAAAAAAACATGGGAAAAAACATGGGGAAAAAACACTGGGGAAAAAAAAACACTGGGGAAAAAAAAAACACTGGGGAAAAACCACTGGGGAAAAAACACTGGGGAAAAAACACGGGAAAAAACACGGGAAAAAACGCTGGGGAGAAAAACACGGGGGAAAAAACACTGGGAAAAAAAAACACGGGAAAAATCACTGGGCAAAAAAACATGGGAAAAAACATGGGGGAAAAAACTCGGGGGAAAAAACACCGGGGAAAAACACTGGGGAAAAAACACTGGGAAAAAAAAAACACTGGGGAAAAAAAACACTGGGGAAAAAAAAACACTGGGGGAAAAAAACACTGGGGAAAAAAAAACACGGGAAAAAAAAACACTGGGGGTAAAAAAACACTGGGGAAAAACCACTGGGGAAAAAAAACGGGAAAAAACACGGGAAAAAACACTGGGGAAAAAAAAACACTGGGGAAAAAAAAACACTGGGGAAAAAAAAAACACTGGGGAAAAAACACGGGAAAAAACACTGGGGAAAAAAACACTGGGGGAAAAAAATGGGGAAAATCACTGGGGAAAAAAAACACGGGGGAAAAAAAATTGAGAAAAAAAACTGGGGGTTAACACTGGGAAAGATCACTGGGGAGAAAAACACGGAAAAAACACGGGAAAAACACGGGGGAAAAAAAAAACACTGGGGGAAAAAAAACACTGGGGAAAAAAAAAACACTGGGGAAAAAAAAAACACTGGGGAAAAAACACGGGAAAAAACACTGGGGAAAAAAACACGGGAAAAAACACTGGGGAAAAACACGGGGGAAAAACACTGGGAAAAAAAAAACACGGGAAAAATCACTGGGCAAAAAAACATGGGAAAAAACATGGGGGAAAAAACATGGGGGGAAAAACACTGGGGGAAAAAAAACACTGGGGAAAAAAAACACTGGGGAAAAAAAACACGGAAAAAAAACACTGGGGGAAAAAAATGGGGAAAATCACTGGGGAAAAAACACGGGGGAAAAAAAATTGCGAAAAAAAAACTGGGGGTAAACACTGGGAAAAATCACTGGGGAGAAAAACACGGAAAAAAACACGGGAAAAAACACTGGGGAAGAAAAACACTGGGGAGATACACTGTAGAAAAAACACTGGCGAAAAAACACTTGTGAAAAAACAAACAATGGCGAAAAAAAACACTGGCGAAATAAAAATACTGGGGAGAAACACACTGGGAAAAAAGACGGGAAAATATTATTGGGAAAAAACACTGGGGAATAAAAACACTGGGGAAAAAACACTGGGGAAAAAAACGGTAAAAAAAAAACACGGGCGTAAAAAAACACGCGAAAAAACAATGGCGAAAAAAAACTGGCGAAATATAAACACTGGAGAAAAAACACTGGGGAAAAACACTGGAGAAAAAAAACACTCGGGAGAAAAAAACTGGGGAATAAAAACACTGGGGAAAAAAAACACGGGGGAAAAACACTGGAGAAAAAAACAATGGGGGAAAAACACTGGAGAAAAAACACTGGCGAACAAAAAACGTTGGCGAAAAAAAACACTGGGGAAATAAAAACACTGGGGAAAAAAAACTGGCGAAAAAAAACCCAGACAGCATAGCATTCATAGCAGACAGTATATTAGTCATAGTATACATAGCAACAACAGACAAAATAGTATAATAAACAACGTAATGAGTGATTCAGTGTTTATTTCAAAATGCACAAACAACTTAGTGATTGTATCCATTGACATGTGGCATCCTTATTGGATACATTCCCCAAGCCATCATTTCCTATCATTTACATTAGGATAACCCAAGCCCTGCTTCTACCCCCCCCCCCCCCAAACCTACTTTAATAATGCACCATGATAATAACAATTATGACAACAACACAGCTTCTGTGGTTAGATGGATATTAGTTTAAAAAGAAAAGAAAAGAAAATTACGCAACGATGTAAACAATGATCAGATACTCATTAAGTTGCTGGTTCCGTCCATTACCATCAGATTGGCAGCCCCCTTTAACTGGAAAAATAAAAACCTTTGGTCCTTCATGTGGAATAAAGTGTAAACTAGACGAAAAAGCAATACTTAATCACTATGTTTTGCATCGTCTTTAAAGGAGACAAAACCATAAACACTCTCACCATTGGTCTGTGTGATAGAGATTTATGTCATGAAAACATCCTCAAACAGCTAAGCAAAACTCTTCCATTTGGTGAGATCACAGATTTAATGTTCTTTCCCACACAAGGCTGATGACTTGATCAAGTTTAATATGACATCATCATCGAGTCACATGGTCATCATTTTACCTCAAATTTTTCTTATATTTAAAGCAATGTTAATTTTCTGTTACGGAGGTCGGGTTTTTTTCCCTTCCAATTCTTCATTTACGATTTTGAAGGGCGAAACATGAACTAAAGATGAACAGTGCTTACATTGCCGACACTGTTAATATTTTAAGTTGAAAATATGAGAAGAAAAACAAAGAGAAAGTTAAATGTTTCAGATACTGTGGCTAGTGCTCTGTAACCGGAAGTCAGATAAATGCCATGTCTGGGTTCAAATCCAGGTAGAGCCTTTAATATTCTGCTCTTTCCACCCTTTCATCCTGAGGTTCAAATATTAGAAACGAGCATTATTACTCAACAGTTACTGTGGCACTGTGGTTAGTGCTCTGTAACCGGAAGAGTCAGATAAATGCGATGTGTGGGGTTCAAATCCAGATGGAGCCTTTAATATTCTGCTCTTTCCACCCTTTCATTCTGAGGTTCAAATATTACAAACAAGCATTATTGCTCAACAGTTACTTTGGCGCAGTGGTTAGTGCTCTGTAACCGGAAGAGACAGATAAATGCCATGTCTGGGGTTCAAATCCAGGTAGAGCTTTTCAGTTTTCTGTTCTGCTAAGAAGGTGGAAGTATATAAGTAAAAAACATAGTTTATCCAAAGAAACCAAACTGGTGTAAAGGGCAGCTCCGTTGTCAGTGAACCATTGATCTCCTGACAGTCTGGGTTCAAGTCCTGGGGTGAGAAATCACTGCAGAAGGACTCTCCTGGATTGGATGGATGGGTTAGGTGGGTTGCATGGCCTCCCTCCCCTGACAAGGTTCCCAATCGGCCTAGGTGGGTTGCGCGGCACCCCTCCCCCTAACAATGTCCCCCCCCCCAAGGTTAAACAATTCTTTTAAAATGTATTAAGTCCCCACAACCTGATCTTTAAATATTTCTAAGGTTAGATGATTCAGTGTGCCACCTAATGGTCTAGTGGAAGAGAGAACAATTTTGAAACAAGAGGTCCCTGGTTCTGTCCCAACTGTAAACTGCTTTGTAGGCAAATTTTTCACTTTATAGGAGACTTCCTTTCCCATTGTACACAATTGGCGATAAAACAAAACAATTAATTAAAGCCGCCTTTTATATCTTTCCTGTGTTACATAATTCCAGATGTTAATTCCTCGTATCACCATCCTCTCCACCTACACGAGGGGGCTATTACACAATCATGCTAACATTCCTAGTACCTGTTTGACTACTTGAAAGACATCACACTCCATCTGTTGGTAAAAATGCTCACTTTATTCAAAATTGTGTATCCTTTCTTGATGTGATATTTAAAATCAATGCTTCCATTATGAACAAATATCAAAACCACACACCATGTATGAAGTTCATTGAATTAAGCTGCATTTGTTGAGCTAATGTTATGTACAATTTTGTTTATGACCTTTGTTGACATTCAGAATCTTTAGAACTCAACAAGGTGATTCACATACCATGTAAAAAGTTCATATAGCCTTTACTTTTGAAGTTATCATGTTTACAAGGTTTTCAAAATTTGACCTCTGTTGACCTCAAATAACACTTGACCTCTGCAGAAAGCGATAGGAGTCTTGCAATTAATAAGGTTGATCTACATACCTAATATGAAGTACATACAAGCCTTCCATCTGTAGTTATCAAGTTTAGAATGGTTTGAAAGTTTGTGCTCTGTTGACATCAAGTGACCTTTGACCTCCACAGGAAACAAAATGCATCTTAAACATAATAAGGTGCATCAACTTCACCATGTATGAACTTTATTGAAGCTTCACTTTAGAGTTATCATGCTTCTCAAATGACCATTTGACCTAGATATGAAAGACAATTGTGTTCTATTTTCTCACGAAGGTGGATCCACATTACCAAGTATGAACTATAAAGTTCATCCAAGATCATTACCAAGTTTGAACTATAAAGTTCATCCAAGCTCATTACCCAAGTATGAACTATAAAGTTCATCCAAGCTCATTACCCAAGTATGAACTATCATTACCCAAGTATGAACTATAAAGTTCATCCAAGCTCATTACCCAAGTATGAACTATAAAGTTCATCCAAGCTCATTACCCAAGTATGAACTATAAAGTTCATCCAAGCTCATTACCCAAGTATGAACTATTAAGTTCATCCAAGCTCATTACCAAGTATGAACTATAAAGTTCATCCAAGCTCATTACCCAAGTATGAACTATAAAGTTCATCCAAGCTTGTTACCCAAGTATGAACTATAAAGTTCATCCAAGCTCATTACCCAAGTATGAACAATGAAGTTCATCCAATCTCATTACCCAACTATGAACTATGAAGTTCATCCAAGCTCATTACCCAAGTATGAACTATGAAGTTTATCCAAGCCTTAGTTTTTTGGAGTTATTAAGTTTACAAATGTTTCAGCCTTTGAGTTATTGCATTTACAAGCCTAGGAGTCACACACACTGACTTACATGCCTCACCACCACCATCACAGAGATTCCTTTTAGCCTTTTGGCAAGGAATAAACAATTCACTGTTAAAGATAAACTATGAAGTGGTAGATCGTCAATGTTTCCTTGGCAACTTTGGTGTCCAAAACATCTCGAGTTTTTGTTGATCAGTCGTTTTACAGTGACATCAATTTGGAACCGACACCTAACACCATTGCATTATGTAAAGGTTTTATAACAAAAATGTAACAAAAAATATAACTACTTGAGGGAGTTGGTTTTTCTTCCCATTTGCTTAATAATATGACAGAGCCCAGAACACATTAAATTACGATTTAGATAAACAAACAATGCATACTACTTAGAATATTAAGGATTAAGGAAGTAAACACTAACAGATGACATGTATGATTAAACTAACACCTCCAACTTGAAAAGATGAATTAAGGCAGTATTTTACTCTGGATATGTCATTGTCCAAGACAAATGAAGAATTGAAGAACAATGCATCTCTGTATAGCTCAGGGTTGAACCTAGGTAAAAAACAATCACAGAACTTTGCCAAATTTGCGGTATAGGCTCCAGTTTGCGTATGCTACAGTGTGTTAGGACAATAGTTTTTGTCCCCCTGCAGGTTGGATATCCATAGGTAATGAAAAAACATGCGAACGACGGATCAAATGATACAACCCTGTTCTTAGAAATTCACGGGAATTGAGAGGTGTTAATCTCAGAGGTAGAAAAGAAATCATGGATATTCCGCGATATTGCGCTAAACCTCTGAAATGTTTCCTATAAGGCTAACTTGATCATGAGTTCGGATCCTCATTAATTTTAAACCATTGTTTTAAATATTCTAATTAATTCTCAAAATGAACAAAACAGGACATCCTTGGACGACATTCCACAGCATGCAATCGTGACAAAATTGTCAACATTTTATTTGATGTTATTACAAAGTCTTATGTTCTCTTCCATTGAGTTTTGTTTTGCACCTGAGAGAACTAACTTAATGCTCCGTGTGTTAGGCTAAGTAGTCCAGCCAATGTCATTAATAAGCCTCATATATTTAAATGATCATTTCATAAAAATAGTAATCAACACCATTCTGATCATAGTGGGAAAATCTTCCTTGGGTAATAACTTAAGATTCTTGCGCCACATGCTTAATCTGCTTAAAAAGCATCAAACTATTTGTCGGATTTATACAAAACAACAATTGCACTACATAACAGATTACAAACACCACATCTTCTTTAATGGTCTCCCACTAACCACCTACCCTCCCTGACAACAACCTGCCCGCCCCCTACCCTCCTACATTCTTAGAAGATCCTTAGACCTTGGCAGTTCAATCTTGCCACGTCAAATTCATATTTTCTGCGATGAAAGCATAGATGTCTGCACATTCTTCAATCTGGAAATTAATACACGAGAAAAAGCAATGTTTCAAAAATATGTAAAAAAATTAATTTTTTACACAATGATTACAAATTTCTAATCAGGACAAAATTTTTACATATGGTCCGATCGTCCGAGAAAGACAAATTTCTGTTCGGACGACCAAGACCAGCTTTTGAAGGTCCTACAGAGGACCCGCTAGTAATTTCACATCAAATTCAGATTGAATTGTAAGCTAAAGAGGTAAAATAATGAATTGGTGGCATCCTCCATAACTTGGCAGATACTGAACTACATCAAATTATTGTGGTAGGCCTATGGCCTATCTTCGATTCGAAGCAGAATTTTACTGGCCCAAACCTGGTTTTCCCAAACCCATACATCTCTCCTGCAGTGTACATATTTGGGATGTTCTTTGTTTACCTTGCTACACACACATTTTCTCTGTTTGGACAACCGAGCAGCAAGACCTGACTGTCCTTCAGAAAACATTGGAAAAGTCCAAAACAAAACGTCCAAAAACAAGTTTGCCCTGCTAATCGACCAGATATCAATTTCATGGATATGCTCTAATTGGGACTTTCAAGAACACAATCCAATCGGTTGACAATTCCTCAATGAGCAGAGGGGTAGAGAAATTTGTAAAGTGTCAATGAAGGTTGAGGGGGAGGGGGATCCTTACCTATTACAGACTCTAAAATGGTATGGTACCAATGAGAAATCTCAACCTGATAATAACAACACCATTTCTTTGCATATTTAGATACCCACCCTAGTATGCATCTTTCCCTGTCCATTAGCAGCATGGTCCTCTATGCACAACATTTGACTCTTTAAATATCGCATAAACTAAAATTACTTCCTGTGAATGCGAGAGTCGTCAGACAGACTTAAAGACAATTTATATACATCTAAAATAACTTTGACAACTTCTGTTGACTTAATCCAACAACAAAAAATTCTCGATAAATCACAACATTTTGGAAAATGTGGAAGCACTTTCTACTTTAATGTTTATGGCAAAACAGCATAAATTTTTTATTTTTTTTTTTAATTAAAAAAATCATAAAAAAAAAAAATAATAATATTTTTTTTTGTTTGTTCTTACCACTTTAGTGGTGGGCTTGCCAGCACCATGGCCAGCTTTTGTATCAACACGTATCAATAGTGGGCGGGTTTGTTGATCAGAACTGCCCACTATGTGCTGTAGGTTAGCGATGTACTTGAGGGAATGCAATGGTACCACCCTATCGTCATGGTCTGCTGTTAACAGCAGTGTACTCGGGTACTCTCCCGTCTCAGGTACTTGAATGTTATGCAGCGGTGAATATCTACAAAAACAAGAATGGAAAAAAACATGTTGATGTCTTTTTTTTTCTTCTTTCTTTCATAAATCAATTTTAAATATTCTCCAGCAATTTCTGCATTTTAGAATTTCTTAACATTTGGCAGACAAAACAAGGACTGAAGAAGAACAACTACATCACTCTTTGTTCATAAAAAAAAAGAGTAGATGCATCATAATTTAAAATAAATAAGAAAAATAAACAAAATAAACAAAAAATCAATTTTACTTCACACAACTCACTTTTTCAAATTTTCAAAGTCTTCCTTCTTGTCCGAGCAGCCGAAGTCCGTCGTCCAAGCGTGGCCGATGGTGAATTTATGAAACTTCAACATATCCATGACACTATAGAGTAGATAAAAAAGAATGTATCAGAGGACCATAAAATCTAACATACTGTACTCCTAGTGAAACACAACTGATTTATTTCTTTAGAAAGAAGATTTTTTTGCTTGGTAGAGGTGAAGAGGTGTTTTGAGGGTCAATCCAGTTTTGGTTCATTCCTGTCTTGTCTCACAACTCTCCTCTCCCTGATCCCTCTTTTACCCTCGTTCCAATCAGCTGTCTCTCTATCTGGGCTTTTTCTTAGTCTTTTGAAGAACCAATTTTTCAAACTAATATAAAGCCTAGGTACAACATTTTCTATACAACTTACATATTAGGCTACAAGTACTGACCATTAAGAAATGGGTGAACACAACCAAACAACAGGAATAGTTGATATAAACATCCCACTCAAACTTGAAAAAAACATCATTTCTTTTTTCTGTAGAATCCATCTCCCAACCATATTTCATTTTTTTGTAAAATATAATACAGGGCCATTTAATTTTGTAGCTAGTTCTGTGACATGACGGCATTTTACAAAATATAACGCATAGACGGTTCCAACCGTGGTCATCAATCGTCACCAAGATGTATCATGCACTTACCCAACCTGAGCTACGGCGCAGCCAAAGAGATCCGGTCGTTGGTTCATGCAGGCTCCCACTAAGGTACCGCCGTTTGAACCGCCGTTTATCACAATTCTGATATATAATATTGAAGACAAAGTGTTTAATGTTTGGTGTTATTCATTAACTGTTTTTTTGGGGGGGGGGGGGGGGGGGGGGGGGGAGGGAGGAAATTCTCACAAATATCTTAATCATAATTATTTTTTTTATCTGACACTAACAACAAATCACTGACAGGAGGTGGTCACCACCAGGGCACATTTTGAAGGACGACCATAATTGGTTGTCCCTCTCAAACTTCAAAAAAATGATCACAGATAACTGTCACATATATCAGCACAAATCTTTGATATCTGTTAGCCCTCCCTTCCCCCTCCACCCATCAACAACCAAATAAACCCCATGGACCACTGGGGGTACAGAAAGGATGCACTTTAATATTTAATACTTTAAATATTTGAGTTTGGAATACCTGCTAGGCTGTGTGTATTTTGCATGGATGAGGTACTCTGCAGCGCACTGAAAATCATCAAATACGTTCTGCTTCTGTAACAAGCTCCCAGATTTATGCCACTTTTCTCCGTACTCACTGTAACAGAGAGAGAGAGAGAGAGAAGACACAAATGGAAGGGTTTGAAGACACAAGCTGTAACAAAATTATTTTAAACAACCCTGGAAGAGGAAGGTTTACCATATCTTGGTAGCTTTATATGTTTCTAACTTATGGAAGCCTATAGAAGCCATTAAAGAGTAACCAGATCTCGCATACTGAGTTGTAGCTAAAGTCATGTAGCATACTCCGCAGAGAGTCAATGTCAATCCACAGATATTCTCCTTCAGGAAAATTACCGGAAAGAAATGTGTCTCTTGAAGATCCGTTAGGATTGTGCAGAAGTGTTAAAGTAGGAAAAAAATGATTCGGGGAAACAGAAGCAATTTCTAGACCAATTTTATGCCTTGGGAGAGCAGTGTAGAAAACAACCCTCATCCTCTGTGAAGGCAGAAGTTTCCATTTAATGACCAAATCTATGGACTCTCCTAGCCTTACATCTACAAGACCACGTCACAGAGACATGACACCGGCTGCCAATATACCAGCTATCCAGTGAGGGGTAGCTCTTACCTTGTGAAAAAACTTTCTACAACTCTTTACAGACCATGTTGGAATGACTATTTAGTGTGTAAGTCAACGGGGGAAATTATAATGGAGATAGCTACCATCTTTATTAAACACCTTGCTGGAGGATGTCTTATCATAATGTATATGCTAGGGCCTAAGCCTAGCTCTATTATTCAACATATGATCCTAAGGCTTTTGGGTAAATTACATGAAGAAGAAGACAGAAAATTAGAAAACCAAAGGAGAGTATACACACACACACAAAATTCCTTCTGGCCAAACATCCTTTTTGTTAATGGTTATTATGAAAATATGTCACTGAGACTTTCAAAAGACCAGAAAAGAAGCTTTCCCAAATTTTGCAGCGACTCTTTCCCAAATACCCGACCGTTTGAGAACCGAGAAGAATAGAGGGAAGTTTTAAATTACCCTCCTCCACGAAGGTTAGCGACGGCCAGTATTCCTCCCAGCTGCTGCATGAATACGAGGCGGGAAGCGCTGAACATCGGCATGATGGAGATGTTGAATCCACCGTACCCATAGAGGAACACCGGGTTATTACCGTCCATCTGAATCCCCTGTGAATGAGATGGAAGGAGGTGTGCAAACAGTATGGTCAATCCTATGTGAGCAGTGAACCGGATGGGGGAGGTGTGCAAACAGTACGGTAAATCCTATGTGAGCAGTGAACAAGATGGGGGAGGTGTGCAAACAGTATGGTAAATCCTATGTGAGCAGTGACCGATTCATGGTGGCGTCTTTACGCATTAGACCAGCACCCATGCCGGGTATTGAAATATTAACTATTGCTTTGCCACTTCTCCCACCAAAGATGAGGAAATCAACACAAAGATACTAACCACAAAAGTGAAGCTAGAAAATGAAATAAATATTTCTGTATTTCTATTAATTTCTATTAATATTTCTAATTTCCTAAAATCTAATTTTCTAATTCTAATATTTCTATTAATTTTCCTCGGTACTGCATTGGCGAGGGAAAACTTGGAAAATAGTTTATGAACCAAAAACAAACGTGAACTCTCATCGCTATTTATTTTTACAGTTTTGATTTTCTAGAGGGTCAAGAAGTAAAAATCCTCCCCAACAATTAAGACCAGTATTTCAAATACTTGAAGCTGTTCCCATCCTTACAGTGGCAGGACACAATACAATGTGTTTCCAGTTTCATAGCATTTAATGCCCAGGTTTTTAACCTTCCTTACAGTGGTAAGTAAACGATATAATAGCTCCCTGCCCCTTCCCTCGATTGTTGAGGGCTTTTACTTTCCTTACAGCTGTACGGCACAGTACAATGTTTTCCTGTTTCATATTTTCAACATTGACTACCTACCGCCATTCCGAGTTTAATCCCTAACTTTAATGTTTTAAGAAACAAACATTTTTAAGCTTTGTTGACCTACCTTCCTGTGGACCAAGAACACCGGCACCTTCGTCCCGTCCTTGCTCTTGATAAAGACCTGGACGGTTTCAAATTTGCTGCGGTCGAAGCCTTTCACTTCGCTCTGTTTGAATATCGTCGGAGCGAGGGCCTCCTTCGTCATGTCGCAGTGGTATATGACGCCGGGCGTCAAGAAAGATGTGAACTGGTAGAACATCTACTGGCAGAGAGATGATTAGAAAGGATGTTAACAAATTGACCAGCAAATGTTTATATATTCAAACATTCCATAGCATGCAACAAACTTGACAATCATTACCAGAGCAATTACTGTGGAAGTTACATGATGCGATACGTAACTGATCCCACATGACAAACATGGATGCTCGGATCTTAAATAAGTTACATTATGCGATACGTAACTGATCCCACATGACAAACATGGATGCTCGGATATGCGATACGTAACTGATCCCACATGACAAACATGGATGCTCGGATCTTAAATAAGTTATATTTTGCGATACGTAACTGATCCCACATGACAAACATGGATGCTGGGATCTTAAATAAATTACATTGTCAGATACGTAACTGATCCCACATCACAAACATGGATGCTCGGATCTTAAATAAGTTAAATTATGCGATACGTAACTGATCCCACATGACAAACATGGATGCTCGGATCTTAAATAAGTTACATTGTCAGATACGTAACTGATCCCACATCACAAACATGGATGCTCGGATCTTAAATAAGTTAAATTATGCGATACGTAACTGATCCCACATGACAAACATGGATGCTCGGATCTTAAATAAGTTAAATTATGCGATACGTAACTGATCCCACATGACAAACATGGATGCTCGGATCTTAAATAAGTTACATTGTCAGATACGTAACTGATCCCACATCACAAAAAAGGATGCTCAGATCTTAAATAAGTTAAATTATGCGATACGTAACTGATCCCACATGACAAACATGGATGCTCGGATCTTAAATAAGTTACATTATGCGATACGTAACTGATCCCACATCACAAAAAAGGATCTTAAATAAGTTAAATTATGCGATACGTAACTGATCCCACATGACAAACATGGATTCTCCAGTCTTAAATAAGTTAAAATTATGAGATACGTAACTGATCCCACATGACAGACATGGATGTTCGGATCTTAAATATTATCAATACTTTCCAATGTCAATGCTGCTAGTTGTGTTTCAAGAGTAAACTTTCTCACCAACAGAGAACTTAAAAGTAAGCACGTGTGATGTCACAGATAAACAGGTGATATCACAGATAACCAGGTGTGATGTCACAGATAACCAGGTGTGTTGTTACAGATGACCAGGTGTGGTGTGATGTCACAGATAACCAGGTGTGATGTCACAGATAAACAGGTGATATCACAGATAACCAGGTGTGATGTCACAGATAACCAGGTGTGTTGTTACAGATGACCAGGTGTGTTGTCATAGATGACCAGGTGTGGTATCACAGATAAACATGTGTGATGTCACAGATAACCAGGTGTGTTGTCACAGATGAACAGGTGTGATATCACAGATAAACAGGTGTGATTTATTTAGATGCTGTTAGTAATGGATATCCAACTGACAAGCCTCAGTGTGTTCTTCTAGAACCAATAGGAAGCTTACCATCATATTATGATCACAATTGAGTTTTCTTCTCCACAAACAGTTTATTTTAAAAAGATTGCAGTCTAAAAACAATGACCACCCAGGTTTAGCTTAGAGAGGTTAACTACTGTCGTAAGATATAATAGATAACTGGGCAAAAATAAAGCAAAATATCCCGAAAGAGAGAATTTTATTCTTCACCTCTGCATCCTTCCTGCGGCCAGAGTAGCCCCTGATGGTCCCCACGTCCAGAGGAAAGGTCATCAATTTCTCCCCCATTTGTAAGCTATGAAGCTGCAGTATATTCTTGACGTCATGTATGTAACAAACAACAAGCTTATCCTTGTTCACACATGCCACCCATTCTAAAACATCAGTCTCTGATTCTGGGATCAAATCTTTCCAATTTTCCTGATGAAATGAAGAAAATAATATATTTATATGGTAGACAATTAAAAACGGGAGCTTACCTTATCATCCTACCCTATTCCTCCTCACCAAATTTTATTGCAATAAAATTGTTCCCCAAAAAGTTTTCAAAATTAAATTAAATTCCCACAGAACTACCCCCCCCCCCCCCCCCACATATCACCTTTTGTAAGATATCAAGGAAAACTCAACTGAAGAATAACCTGTCAAAACCAATTTTGGGTGCAGCTGACATTGGTGTTATATTCAAATACAAGTGACCATCTTATATCTTCCTACTGTAGCAAGCAAAAACATTGACCAAATAATGAAAGGTTGCATTTTTTTCCTTCCTTTTTTGTTCTTGATTTAATTTCCATACTGTATGCTCATTTGGTACTCAGGTTATCATAAAAAATTAAAAACTACAAAACAGTTTCAAATGGTCCTTGCAAGACTAAATGTGTCAGCAAAGATTGTAAGGTTATGCATTCTTGCAATCAAACAACAGCAAATTTAGAACATCATGGAGTAACACATTTCTTTTTTCTAATCTTTTCGCTCTACCTGTTCTGGTTTATCAAAGTCGATGGTAATGAGTTTGTAGTTTGGAGCCTCTAGGTTTGTCTTGAATGTGAAGAGCGCCCCCTCGTTCGCGATGTACTCGTACTCCGCGTCAAAGTTGTCTACGAGTTTCACGTAAGGTAACATGCCTAAAAAGAGAAACAAATGAAAAAAAAGATATATGTTTTGCATTTTTAATTCGTGAAAACTAGGCAACCGTTGTTGTTGCAATTGTTTGGCAAATCAAGAAAGAGCAGTAAGGAGGCTTATCGAGAGAGCTACTGCGTTCACTTGTCATGTATCAGAAAGCTTTGGTAGTAAAGTGTCTGGTGACCCCGAGAGGCGAGTTTGCACACAGTCGGTTGCTGAGATGAAGCTTAAATCTATCAATATTTTACATCTAATTTGGGCTTTCTGGGAAACTTTAGGATGTTTCGTTTTTTTTTAAAAGTTATAAACAATATTCAAGTCCCACAAAAATACTTGTAATTACTTTGCTCCTGATATTTAGTACAAGTTATTTTTTCAATATTGTAGGCTCATGCGATACAGTGCAGGTTTTATTCTCAACACTTAATCTAAGGAGGGGGGGACCCTCTAACTTTTTCATGCCACTTGCAAAGAGGACACATGACATTTTTAACCCAAGTTGACCAGATCACTGTCAGTCTGCCCCTGATTCTTATAAGCTCTCGGTAAATCACATGACACTTTCCAAACATAACCTTTAATTATCCACTTGTGTTTGCAATGAAACATCTCTTTACCAAATATACACAAACAAAAATTTTCAGGAAGTTTTATCTTGAAGACACAAATAAAGAAAATTTCTTTTTTAAGTATTTTCAAGCGTTTTGATGAAGGAATTAGCAAACGATATGTCAAATATGGAATTAAAATGAAACGTAACCTGTTATGCCATCCTTCAGTAGATTCAGATCACAGTAGTAAAGTCTGTTGACGGGGTCACAGCCTTCTGATATACACAGCACAGCGTAAAGACCGTCGTCAGTTATTTCCACTCTGGAATAGTCAGAAGAGGAAATGGATGATAAATTATTAATCCACACTGGTCATTGCCGTAGGACGAACTTTCCACAGAAACACAACATCTAAACTAAAATTTGTTTATTGCTCGATGCTTATTCTCTTATAATATTAATATTAATATTTCTATGGTTAAAAATAAAAATCCTCACCCCATCATCCATTTTGGATTGTCAGGGAATTCCCCGCAGAGAACGTCCTCGGATTGCTTGGTGCCCAGAACGTGGTAAAAGAGTTTCTGGTGAAGATTTGCGGTGGTCTCTGTGCCATCTGTCTTGCCATCTTGAGGATAGCTCTGTTCAAAAGAAAAATATAACTTTCAACAAGGTGTTTACTTTCAAATAAAAACTCATGATGCCTTCGAAAATGGCATTTGAAACATTTTAACTTGCCGTACTGCAGTCGACAAATTTCACTGTCTGAAATTTTCTCTTCTACGATTTCTGTGAAACCTTGTCATATTGTTTGACTTATTAAATGTTTGACTTATTATTTGTTTGACTTATTTATGTTTGACTTATTATGTTTGACTTATTTATTGTTTGACTAATGTTTGACTCATTATAAACATCTCTTTTGGGAATACAATATGCATTTTCTAACTTAATATAAGTAAATTTAAGACAAGTCCATGATTTTCCTTCGAACGCACTACTCACATTATAGAAGACTCCTTTCCCATCATGTGTCCAACAGAGACAGCTGAACTTGACTCTTTCCAAGACATCCGTCAGATCCTCGTTGGTGGCGACTTTTTTAAACTGTGGGGAGGAGAAAATTGGACCAATCAGCATCTCCCTATATAACGCATCTCCCTAAATAACGCCGGTGCCTTTCAATCACAAGGTCCCGTGTTCGAGTCACTCCAAGATTAATGTATGTCTTCTAGTTACAGAGTTGTTGACAATTGACAATTCATAATCATGGACGTTAAATATAAATCTAAGAGACTGACTTCGGTCAGTTTGCTGCTTTGATAAGCCAACGATGGCTTCTTGGCGAGTTCCTGCTTGCAGGGAGGATCTAAAATACATACATACATAAATACATACATGTGTATACGCAACAAGAACATCCAGGAATTTATAGTTTTAAGGATAGGACAAATCACTAATAAATGAAGACTTCAGCCTCAACGATAAGGAGCATGAATTTTTTTATTTAATATCTCTTTTTGAGCTTACTTTGATGGTGTTCCAGTCGGAGCCGCTAGAGCTGAGCATGAAAGCACAGTACTCTCCATCCTCTGAGAACCTTGTCCGAGTCAGCGCGACCGTCCCGTCCTCGGAGAGTTTGTTCGGATCGATGAAGACCTTGGCTTCCGCATCGAGAGAATCTTGTACATACATGACACTGTTGATAGAGAGAGAGGAGAAAAAGTTGCGACCACTTCATTAACCTTTGGGTTAACGATGAGAATGTAACAATCCATACCACATTTTACTCATATGTTAAATGAAATATTCACAGTGAAAGGGAGTGAGCCTCTAGCTTTCTGGCACACAACTACACTTTTCTTCACCAGATTTCTTCACCAGAACTAGATTTTCTTCACCCATTCAAAAATTTCTACTATGCAGTTGAATCTTTCTACTATGCAGTTTCTACTATGCTGTTGAATGGATTTTGCCAATTCGGAGATGTGTTTTTTAACTACTTTATGCACCATGATTTCACTTCAGCCATGATGAATGGGGTGCCTTCACCCTCCCTTGGTTTATAAGACAGTCAGATGGTGAGGTACGGTGGCAGTCCCAGGAGCGGGAATCGCTGCGACAATTACACGCATGGCTTGATAAACTCTGTACACTGATCATAAAGAGGCTTGACCTAAGGGCTGATGTTGGGTCCAGAATCTTCAAATGGATAACATGTTTCAAATGAGCTTCTATTAACTTCCTGAACGGCAGATACTGAACTAAACTAACCTAAGCTTGACAACACTACACTAAACCTAATGTGACTTTTTTCCAGAACCAGTCTTCCAACAAAACTGATGGAATATCA